>CAJGYO010000690.1:0-57386 GCA_904845875.1 Miscanthus lutarioriparius
AATGCGCAAGATAAATATCATGGATGCACATGTATGAATGTCTGGGATGCTCGAAATGCACATGTCGTCAGAGTTTGCATATTCCAACTTAAGCCCTATTCAAATCACTTTCACTTACCACGCTTATACAACCTAAGGTATAATTGTTCATCTTCCGTTAATGACCTAGCACCTGCACCTAAGCATATTCTCAAGTTAGGCTAACCCCTAAACAATCAATCTAGAATCTTGCAAACAACATACACTCAAGCATTTGTATTTCAGCAAATGAACACTATGTAGCGGTGCAGTAAACTAGTCATAACTGGAGATTTATAAATCCAAATAATATGCAACAAGACAATCTGGAAAGCTTATAAAACTGTCTACAAAACATTTTCAGACCTCAAAGCATGATTCAGACCTTTACCAGGTCGAATTCATCAATCAACAGAAGTCTATCCTCACAAGGCAGAGAATCAGCAAAAAACTGCAACCTAACTTTAAACAGCTGTAGTTTCTAAACTATCAAATAAATGCCCTCAAATTTTGACAGGAGCTAGATACATAAGTTATCTACAACTTTTGTATTCAACACAAGCACAGAAAATCACATTATCATGGGAAACTTTCCAAAGTCCCCAGATCTGTCCAGAGGGACATAATGCAACAAATAATTGTCAACTTATGATACAAATGCTTCATTGGACAAAACCAACTTTACTGACATATCACATATATCACAAGAACACCAGAAAGTAGGATGTCCCTCACCAAAACATTTCTTTTAATACCTTTCTTAATTTATTTAATTAATTAGGGAAATAATAAATATATATGAAAACTACACCATTAATTCTACAAAATTACAGTAGACACCACATGTCCTAAGTAGACTACCATAAAAATTTCACACCATTTGAGCAAGAATAAAAGCTCACATTAAAATGATAAGCCATAATGGCTTAAAATGGCATAATTAGGAAACCCTAATGAAAAGTGTCAAGCAACAGATTTCAAATTTTTCTACATCCTTAAGGTACTAGGATACTACCTACCAAGTTTCATGGCCATCGGATTCATAGATTAATTACTAAAATTTACACAAGAATCATCCAATGATAAAAGGAAAATCTATAACTCAAAAAACTACACATGCAATGACTCTCAAATTTTAACCAGAGCTTCTATTACACAATACCAGCTTACCCACAAAATTTCACAATTTTTGGATCAAGGAAACTCAAGATATGATTTAAACAAGTTTGCATGCATTCAAAAACACATTTCAAGTTCCTATTTAATTCATCCAAAATTTCTACATAAAGTGCTCAAGACATATTTTTCTTAAATACTAGACCTCACAGAGAGTCTAACAAAATTGGAACCATCCAATTTGATCTACATAACAGGAGAGATACAAAAATATCAAATAAGCAATCAAAACTGTATTTTGAACTATCCTTAAGAACAACAAAACACCGACGTAGGGATCTTTACTGTCACCGACCCCACCGGGTCAGCGGCAAGAAAGGTAGGAGGAGGGTGCTCAAAGACGACGGAATCCGGTGGAGTCACGACGACGGCCGCTTTCTCCCATGACGATGACGGCACCCACGTGACCGCTTTCAACCTTACGCTGGCCGATTGACACCCTAACCACCAACTCACCATCACCCCCATACCCTACCACGGAGTTTCATGGTTTCGGCCATGCGAAAGACGGGCGGCGCCACGTCGTGTTCTCGCTCAACGGCGGCGTAATCAAAGGACTATGTCTTCGAGGTAGACACCACGGCTCCCACGGTTCCCCCATGCGCCGCACTAGAAGAGGCAAGAAGAGCGGAGGCGGCCGCCACGACGAGCCGCTTAGCTCCATGAGGTACGGCCATGGCGACGACGCCGAAAACGGCCAATGGCCCTCACCTAGAGCTCGGATGGCGATGCAATTTATAAGGTCGACGTAAGCAGAGGAGGCTAATGTGGAGCCACAAAGCAGCTGGTCGACGGTTTTTATGGTGGTGCACAAGCTCGGCGACGGCGGAGCTCGCCTTTAACGATGGCGGAGCGGGCGGCGCTCGGCTGTCTGCGCGGTCATGAAATGGAGAAGGAAGAGGGCGAGGAGGAGGATCAAGAGGCAAAGTGACGCTGCCTTTCAAGGCGGAGGACACCGGCAGCAACGGCAGGCTAGCCACGGCTGGTGGCGGACACGCATGGGCGGCCGGACTTCAAGGTTGGCCGGCCACTATGCCGATTCGTAAGCTTGATTCTGGGCCATTTTGGTGCCGATCGACAAATGAAAATTGTCGACTATATATCACTCAAACCGTATGCGATCCAGTTAAGTCGTAGTTAACAAAGTTGAGACCTACATGAGTACTACAAGTTTGCTAATTGGAGCTTGAGCTAATTCACCATGGATTTCATCTGCTGTGGTTCCAAAGTTGCCTTCATGAAACTCAAATCCAAAGATAACACTTAGAAAAATTTTCAATTGTTGAAACAGCTTTCAATCCTGACTTCAGGGCCATTTTTGAACATGTTGTGCACATTTTCATGAGATGGCCATAAAACAACTTTTGTTCCTCATTAAATTTGCTACAACTTTGCTTTTAGGTTGCTCAAGCATGCATAGACTCTAAGTTGCACTTTTTAAACAGTCAAACTTAGGAGCTCTAGGGGTCCAAATTGGTCAACCATGACTTGGAAACCTAATTAGGCAAAATGATCAACATGAACATTGGTACTAATGCCATTCTAGGTATAACTAAGTTACTTTAGGATGATTATTAGCCACACCACACATTGGTCACACAAGAATCAAGTAGTATGTATCGAAACAATGAAAACACATGAAATGTTACAACTGCTTCATAGTCGTGTTTCACTTGTTTCATGGTTGTGTTGGTATAGAACTAACTAACCTTGTTTCACTAAGTGAGTGGCACAAAGTTGCACTTAAGTGTTGCACACTTTACATTTTATAAAGAACAACACATGAAATATACAAAACGCTATGTTGTTTTGCAATTATGTTTCATGTGCTATAAGTTCATTTAAGGATGCATGATGCTCATGTTCATGAAATGTAGTGCAAATGTGGAAGCTAAACACCAGGGTGTTACAGCCTCTCCCCTTATAAAAATCTCGCCCCGAGATTTGAAAAGCGCATCATTGTTGATAGAATTTCTTATAACCATCCCTTAAATAGTCTTCCCTTTCCCACGCTGCATCGCTGCTCACTACCCCGATTGCTCCACATGACTTTATAGAACTTGACTACTCCGGACTCGAAGTCACTCGCTTTCACGAAAGTGTCAATCACTCGAACCGGCTTTTCTTCAAAGGTCAAACCGATTTTAACTCGACATCCCCCAATGGAACTCTCTTCGTGGACGCCAAGACATTTCTTCAATCGGGATACATGAAAGACATTGAAGATAGCACTCATCTCAGAGGTAATTGAATCTTGTACGCCACTTTACCACTTTGTCCAATGATTTCAAACGGACTAACATATTCTTGGCCAAGAAGCTTTCGCTTCACACCAAAGCGCTGGACACTCTTCATAGGTGAGACTTTCAGATAAACGTAAGTCTCCAACTTCAATTCAATAGGTTTTCTACGCCGATCAAGATAACTTTTCTCGCTTAGCTTGAGTCATGGGCCATGTGAGTTTGATAGTACGGACTTGTTCTTCGCTTCTTGAACAAAATCAATTCCATAATATCTCCTTTCACCGGCTTCTACCCAGCTTCAACGGGGTTCTACACTTCCGCCATACAAAGCTTCAAATGGTGCCATCTTTATGCTCTCTTGATAACTATTATTGTACGAGAATTCATTTAGGGGCAACCATTTTTCCCATGAGCCCTTAGCCGAGATGACACAAGCTCTCAACATATCTTCTAAGATTTGATTCACCTGCTCGCTTTGCTCATTGGTTTATGGATGATAGGCGTAACTTCACGAGCTTAGTCCCTAATATCCGTGTAAGTGCTCCCAAAAGCGAGCAAAGGAACTGTGGTCCTCTATCTCGAGACAATAGTACGAGGGACCCCATGAAGTTGGACTATCTCGTTGAAGTACAACTCGCTGTAGTCTGTTGGACTTAAAGTCTATATGACTGAATGAAGTGCCGACTTGGTCACCGGTCCACAATTACCCAAATTGAGTTAAAATTCCTCCGAGTGGTAGGGAGTCCAACTATAAAATCCATACTTATCTCTTCCCATTTCCAACCAGAATAGAGAGTGGTGAAGTAATCCAAATTTTCATGTGTATCGCCTTTGACTCGACAACAAGTGTCACACCTAGCCACATAAGCGGGCGTATCTCTTTCTTCATTTTGGTCCACCAAAATCGAGGCTTTAAATCATGATACATTTTACTACTACTGTGATGAATAGATAACTTAGAGGAATGAGCTTTGATATGATTTGGTTTTCGAGTTTCTATCCTTCGTAACTACCAACCTATCCTTGAACCATAACACGCCTTCCTCATCGACTCGAAAATGTTTGGTTTCTTGTTTCTTCATCTTGGCGCTTGATGTGAAACACACCGCATCTCGCTTCCTAGCTCGATAATTCGATCAGAGAGTACAACCGACAAAGGATGTGGTGCAGGACCGCAGGATGAAGGAGCTTTTGACAATGGACATCACTCTCAATCAACGAGTGGCAATGAGATTTTCGCTTAAGGCATCCGCGATGATGTTTGGTTTTGCTGTGGTGATAGTGCACTTGAAGGTTATAATCTTTGATCAACTCGAGCCATCTTCTCTCGACGATATTTAACTCGTTGAGTGAAGATGTACTTGAGACTTTTATGATCAAGTAGATGTTGCACACATTGCCAAGTAAATAATGTCTCCAGCCTTCAGAGCATGAACAATCGCAAATGAAGTTCTAAGTCACGCTGTTGGATAATTTACTTCATGTTTCCGGTTGGCGGAGGTATAAGCAATGACTCTACCTCTTGCATAAGAACACCTCCTAACCCAATACCGATGCATCACGTAACACATCAAAGGTTCTCGACATCCGGGCATGCCAAAACCGAGCCAATGTTAGAAGAGTTCGTAGGTATGGAAAGCCGATCACATCTGTGGAGTCCGCATAAACTTCATGTCTTTTTGCAAAGAATCGAAGTCATAGGCTTGGCTATTTTAGAGAAACCGGATGAAGCGACGATAATAGCCACCAACCCCGTAAAACTCCGAACCTCATGCACCGAGATGGGAGCTTTCCAGGGCCAATACTTCTTGCACCTTGTGGGATCAACCATATTCCTCCATCGGACAACACGTGTCCAAGAAAAGGTACTCGCACAAGACAAAATTCACATTTGTCGAACTTTGCATACACCGGTGTTCTCGCAATCTAGTGAGAACCACCCGCAAATGTTCAACGTGATCTTCTTCATTCTCGTAATAGACCAGATATCATCTATAAATACCACCACAAATTTGTCCAACTCGCATAAACACCTAATTCATCGACACATAAAATGTGCGGGGCATTGGTCAATCCAAAAGACATAACCTGTGTACTCATATAGACCATATCTTGTAGAGAATGCGGTTTTTGGGACATCCTCAGCCGAATTTTGATTTGATGATACCCATCTCAAGTCAATCTTGAAAAGACTTTTGCCTTAGACAACCCGATCAAATAAGATATCTATGCGGCGAGGGTACTTATTCTTGATTGTAACTGCATTCAAGGGTCTCAGAATCTACACACATGCGTAGAGATTGATCCTTCTTCTTCACAAAGATGGTCGGGCAACCCCACGGAGATGAACTAGGGCGATAAGGCCTTTCTTTAGCAGCTCATTCAACCGGGTCTTAAGTTCAGCTAGTTCATTGGGAGGCATTCTATATGGCCTTCTAGAGATGGGAGCTGCATCAGAAGCAACTCTATCTTGAATTCTACTTTTGATCCGGGGTAATCCAGCAAATCATCGTGAAAAACATCCTAAAAGTCACACACTACATGGATATCTCAGCAATAGCCTTTGCTTGCACCGCATTAGTCTGCACAAGAAAGATTGAGGTCCTTGGTAGTTGCACCGTAAAACCTTCCCGACATCGATCTCTCGAGCATAACTACTCTAGTCGATGTATCAATAAGCACCCCGTGTTCCGTCATCCAATTCATTCCCAATATCACATCAATACCCAGCCCCTTGTGAAACTACCAGATCAACCTCGATAACTTCGCCTCTATCTCAAATTGTACTTTCCCAACTACCACCTTTGGTTGGGATAACACCACCACGGCAGCCCTAATACAATAACCTCACCCTCAACAAGATATGTTTTCTCAGATAAACTTGGATGCAAATGTTGGACTAATAAAGGAATGCGAAGCACCTAAATCAAATAGTACAATCATGGGTGTTGATCAATCGAAACTTACCAAAGCCACTACCTCTCCCGAAGGAATCTCAAGAATATTAGTGTGGTTCACCCGTCCCCGACGCACCACCGGGTAGTTATTCTTCTTAGGTAGGGGCATTCCTTGCCCAAAGGGTCTGCCTTGTTGCGCTCCAAAGATGGCATGTTGCTTGGAGGAGCCCTCGAACCGCCTCGACCGGTAGTGCCCTTGGGAAGAGCAATCAGAAATGCCTTGTAAACCCTGGGCCTTTGGCGGGATTCTTCTTCTCATGGGGGCTAAACTTGGCGGCCGATGTCGGAGGACTGAATGGAGCCCTTTGTGCGACGGGAGTTTTAGATTGTGAGGCACCCACCATAGGGCCTTCTTACGACTTTTTTGAAGCAAAGATACACAAAGATTGTTGTTCTCTTTGCGATAAAGCATCGCCACAAACTCATTAAAATGAGCGCACTTGCAATTTCCCATGGTCTTCATACCGCTTGGGGCTAAGTCCCCGCTTGAAGCTTGCAATCTTCTTGGCATCCGTGGTCCATTAAACTCGGTAGCATACCTTGCAAGGTTATTGAAAGCTTGCAGTATTCGCTCAGCTCTTGTTTCCTCGAGTCACTTCATGAACTCAGATGCTTGATCGCCATGAGACGTGGAGGAATATAATTTCCTCAAAGGCATTTGAACCGATCCTGTGATTTGGGCATTAGCGGCATAGTGGACCGATGATGACTCCACCAAATGCCACCGCCCATGCAACAGGAGAGACGCAGATCAGCCTTTCAAAGACTCACCAAGCGGAGCAGCATTTAAACTTCGCTTCGAGAGTATTCAACCACTCATCGCCTTGTAGAGGCCTCACCTCCTTGAAGATCGGGGTTTTGTGTCAAGGAAATCCTTGAAATCATCAGATCGATTTGGTTCCGGCCCCTTGGCGGACCACGACCATCCCGATTCGTTAATCGCATTTGAGGGCCTCAGCCATAGTGCGCTGTCCTTCCGCAAGCATTGCTATCAATTCCACAGGTGGGTGGTGGTGGCGTGGAAGATCATCATCATCATCACTACCCGCACCGGCGGAACGAAAGTACGAGGCATCTCAGACAATGCGCAACCAAGAATTATTGATGATGTCAAGACATTGAGAGGAACAATGTAATTGTGCCAAACTGAATTTATCGACGAGAATGAAAACTTCATACAATAACAGAGGCAATAATTCATTCTCCAATCACCACATCATCAAGTAGATTACTAGCGCCATACGCAAAGGGCATTCCAACATGACAAGTTTTTAAACTTAACCATACGATACGCCATTCCAAAGGGAGCAATTAAAGTACATTACATGCCGAGTTCGAATTACAAGAGTACATCCCAAATCACCATCGATTTTAAGTCCATTACATCAATGATCGCAAAGCTTATACTAGCGTAGAGTCGCTAACTAACCACGCGGTCAAGTGATCGCTGTCCACATCGGAGACACCTTGGACTTCTTCCGGTCTTCCTCTTCTTCTTCTTCCAGCTCACCGCATTGTCAACCATCTCGCACGCCCTCTTCTTCCTCATCGGCCTCAATCACTTGAGGTCCACCCACATTTGGATACCTTGGTATGGGGTGAGGAATAGGAAACAGACGGTTGTGCAGCTTGATGGTGCTCAACCCGAAGCTCTTCGAGCTGTCCTTGCAAAGAGTTTGTTCTCCGAAAGGCGCGCCAGATTGGCCAAAATCCAACCCCGACGCCTTTCTTCTCGCTAACTCTAAAGTCTGCATCCCGTGACGGTCACACGATCCAACTCTTGTGCAATTTCATCTCTCTCAATAGTAAGGTTCATCACCGGTCATGAAGCTCGTCTCTCTCAAGGCGGTTTGACCCCATCGCAGTGCATTTATAATTAGCAATCCCACCTAATCTCATCAACTTCGTTGAGCTCTCCCACAAGCATTCGCCTTTATGATAATACTTTGGCATGGGCACGCAACCTGAACTTGTGCCGAGCTTCCATTGCCTTGCCGGCTTTCATCAAGCACACTCAAAAGGGTGTTTTATTCGACTCGACAAAGCTTCGTGGATCTGCCATCATAGCACTCATTCCAAATAAGAAGTCGCTCATACTGCTCGCCACGGCCTCTCTAACCAAGGCTCGACTAACGCCCCGAGTCCACTCATTTCAAGAGGGAGATACTGGGAATGGATGAAGGTGTCCACCCACTAACTCATCCTCAAGCTCAGGCTATATCCATCAAGACATCCAGGCAAGAACTCGAAGGGCTTCCCATGGCTTTGCCCATCGGCCTCGATGTTCCACCCATGCCACAATGGTCTTGTGGGGTTTTTTAAGCACGATGAAGGTCACGACGCATCATGGTACATCTCCCAATGGTACCGCCGCCTCCACATGTAATCGGGTGCCTCCGGTACCCAACTCGAACCGAGCACCTCCAAAGCAAAGTGGGAGTACCGAATCTGGTCCAGAAGGTGTGCTACCAAGAGGGAAACACGGGCGCTGCCATCTCAGATTCAAAAGGGGATGCAATTCACGTGAGAGGATTATTTTGCCGAGAGATTGCACTTTACACTTGGGATAAGCAATTATAAGGGAGGGTAATGCAATTTGAATGACATGAGTGAATATGATGCATGCTCGCTCTGCACGCCCTCACAAACCTAGTAAAATTTGAGTTTTAGCGGAATATACGTGGCATACATAATGCTCTCTCAATTAGCGGTAACTAGTCGATCTACACGGTATGTTGTTAGCGCACTCGCAGTAAACTTCATTGCAGCCCAACCCAACAAGATATAATGCTAATTACACAAGCAAGATTCAAGATACTCTCCATATACACATCCCCCGATATATATACTTCGAGATCCAAACCACCCGACAAATGTACCCACAATTAATACTCTTCATATATACATGTATGCAACATGTAAATACTCCAAGAACCACAACTAGCTCTCCCTAGACCGACAGCTTGGACGGTCATGCTCTCACAACTCACACTTACCTTAGCGAGAGGCAATTGATCCATACATTACCATTCAAACTAATGGCACCCATGTAATATCACGCCGCATGGACGCATTTAAAATAGAAACAATCAATTCCCCAAGTTAGTAATTATATATAAGCCACCTAGAAGTCCTTAAGTGGGCTATAAAGGATGTGATCACCAAAGATACCATAAAAATTTTGATTTTTGGACACTTATATATAACTATAAGTTGGAAAACCGCTTTTTACAACAAAAGCTTTTGTTTTAAGTAGTCAGAAGACATGTTTAATGTTGAATCTAGCTCGATACCAGCCGTCACAGAATCCCAATTAATTTATAAGAGCACAAGTACAAAAACAATCGCCAAACGATCAAATTCTCTAACTTGAGCCCATATAAACCCTAGTAGTCAACTCAAATCTCGAGGATTTCAAACCAACTTGCATACAACCAAGATCACAAGAATTCAACATAACATATCGTGACGTTACAACATTTCATGACGCTTGCAAATAGATTACATCATCACAGAAGTCAACGCGTTATTACAAAACAAGTCTTGTAAAACATGCGAAGCAAATAGTTTAACTCACACACTCGAAGTTCAAATACACATACCGGGTTTGTCGATCACAAATCACAAAAGCATTCAGATAAGGGAACAGAGATCATGCCCATGATCTAGTCTTCATCACCACGGTGGAGACAATACTTACGTAATCCCCGATATAGAAGGTCATCTGCAACAAGAGGGAATAAACCCCAGTACGGAATGTACTCAAACTAGACTTACCCGCCGTAAACCAAAATAAATGACACCAAGGATTATGCAAAGCTTATTGTAGTGGAGTCATCGATCTTTTCTTTTTGCGTAAAAGCATAAGTAATAATGAACAACTCTTAACCCGAACTAGCAAAGTGACTTTTTAGCCATTACCCCGCCATCTATATTAGCACCTGTATTAAGCAATCATTTTATTAGGGTGAACCATATCGTATTCATTGGCAACCTTATCATCATCATCCATTTAACCATATCGTTAAATTAATTGAATCTACGCTGTCCGCGCTTTCACCAAGTTCTCACTATCCGGAGAGACGGCGATTCAATCGATTCCTATCCAAACCGAGGGGTATTCCTAAACACAAACCCCGCTTCTCCCGCTCGGAGTCGCAAACAAGTCACCTTTGGTACGATTCAGAGTCGCGAGTCCGAACAGATCGACATTCTCGTGAGAACCACTCGCCAAGGTTGTTCGGGACTCTAACCCGCCTTTGACTTATGCCAATGGCTCTCCGCGACATCTCATTACCTCCGTATGTCGCCACCGCTGGCCAAGGCCCCCACCGAAGTCGAGCTACTAGGCTTCATGGTCGGAACGACTTATCCGCCGCCTAAGTGTTAGGTCAAGTGTTTCAACATGACATGAGGACGACAACAGACGGTCCTTAAACGATTTCAGACGGAGTCACTATGTTCAAACCTACACAAGACCCCGCCGGTCTTAATTCATTATTCACATGGTTCTTTTCCACGATAGCAAATATAGCCAACCGTGACCCACCTCATCCTAAAGCTCGCAGTGACAGAAATCACCGATTTCTACCGACTAAGCATGGCTAAGCATATAACCCGCTTCAACTTAAATAGGATTCTAGTGCGTATATCCGGACAAGGAAGGATATATAATGCAGCAATTGGTTCCAACCAATTCCTATACTTAATGCATCATCAACAATAAAAGGTACTCAAAGTATTTGCAAAAACATGGAGGCTTAATATGCTCCGGGCTTGCTTTTCGTGAATGAGGAAGGCTGGTGGTCGTGGCACTGGCAATTCCTCCACAAGGGCGATCGCTTGTCGGCTTCCTCGCACTCGGGTTCCTCCTCCCGGGTTATTCTCTAACTCCAGCAACGCCACCCTCCGCACACCTATTGCATAAATGCGCAAGATAAATATCATGGATGCACATGTATGAATGTCGGGATGCTCGGAAATGCACATGTTCGCTGTAGTTTGCATATTCCAACTTAAGCCCTATTCAAATCACTTTCACTTACCACGTTTATACAACCTAAGGTATAATTGTCATCTTCCGTTAATGACCTAGCACCTGCACCTAAGCATATTCTCAAGTTAGGCTAACCCCTAAACAATCAACGAGAATCTTGCAACAACATACACTCAAGCATTTGTATTTCAGCAAAATGAACACTATGTAGCGGTGCAGTAAACTAGTCATAACTGGAGATTTATAAATCCAAATAATATGCAACAAGACAATCTGGAAAGCTTATAAAATTGTCTACAAAACATTTTCAGACCTCGAAGCATGATTCAGACCTTTACCAGGTCGAATTCATCAATCAACAGAAGTCTATCCTCACAAGGCAGAGAATCAGCAAAAACTGCAACCTAACTTTAAACAGCTGTAGTTTCTAAACTACTGGGCCAAATGCCCTCAAATTTTGACAGGAGCTAGATACATAAGTTATCTACAACTTTTGTATTCAACACAAGCACAGAAAACCACATTATCATGGGAAACTTTCCAAAGTCCCCAGATCTGTCCAGAGGGACATAATGCAACAAATAATTGTCAACTTATGATACAAATGCTTCATTGGACAAAACCAACTTTACTGACATATCACATATATCACAAGAACACCAGAAAGTAGGATGTCCCTCACCAAAACATTTCTTTTAATACCTTTCTTAATTTATTTAATTAATTAGGGGAAATAATAAACATATATGAAAACTACACCATTAATTCTACAAAAATTACAGTAGACACCACATGTCCTAAGTAGACTACCATAAAAATTTCACACCATTTGAGCAAGAATAAAAGCCTCACATTAAAAATGATAAGCCATAATGGCTTAAAATGGCATAATTAGGAAACCCTAATGAAAAGTGTCAAGCAACAGATTTCAAAATTTTTCTAAGCATCCTTAAGGTACTAGGATACTACCTACCAAGTTTCATGGCCATCGGATTCATAGATTAATTACTAAAATTTACACAAGAATCATCCAATGATAAAAGGAAAATCTATAACTCAAAAACTACACATGCAATGACTCTCAAATTTTAACCAGAGCTTCTATTACACAATACTAGCTTACCCACAAAATTTCACAAATTTTGGATCAAGGAAACTCAAGATATGATTTAAAACAAGTTTGCATGCATTCAAAAACACATTTCAAGTTCCTATTTAATTCATCCAAAATTTTCATAAAGTGCTCAAGACATATTTTTCTTAAATACTAGACCTCACAGAGAGTCTAACAAAATTGGAACCATCCAATTTGATCTACATAACAGAGATACAAAATATCAAATAAGAAATCAAAACCGTATTTTTGAACTATCCTTAAGAACAACAACCATCGACGTAGGGACCTTACCGTCACCGACCCCACCGGGTCGGGCCGGGCAAAGAAAGTAGAGGAGGCGGCTCGACGACGGAACCGGTGGAGCTCGCCGACGGCGGCTTTCTCCCGGCGACGATGACGGCACCTACGTGACCGCTTTCAACCTTACGCTGGCCGATTGACACCCTAACCACCAACTCCTACCGAATTTTGGTACCCCTACCACGAGTTTCGGTGGTTTCGGCCATGGCGCACGGCGCATGCCATGCCATGTTCCGCTCAACGGGCGGCGTAATCCAAGGACTATGTCTTCGAGGTAGACACTACGGCTCCTACGGTTCCCCATGCGCCGCACTAGAAGAGGCAAGAAGGAGCGGAGGCGGCCGGCCACGACGAGCGCTTAGCTCCAGTCTGGCGAGGTACGGCCATGGCGACGACGCCGAAAACGGCCAATGGCCCTCACCTAGAGCTCCTGATGGCGCAGCTATAAGGTCGATTTAAGTAGAGGAGGCTACGGTGGAGCTACAAAGTAGCTGGTCGACGGGTTTTTGCGGTGGTGCGCAAGCTCGGCGACGGCGGAGCTCGCCGGCAACGATGGCGGAGCGGGCGGCGCCTCTGGTCTGGTCGCCGCCAGCGAAATGGAGAAGTTAAAGAGGGCGAGGAGGAGGATCAAGAGGCAAAGCGGACGCGCCTTCAAGGCGGAGGACACCGGCAAGAACGGCAAGTTAGCCACGGCGCGCATGGTGGAGACGCCGGGCGGCCGGGATTCACTGCTGGCCGGCCACTATGCCGATTCGTAAGCTTGATTCAAGCCATTTTGGTGCCGATCGACAAATGAAAATTGTCGACTATATATCACTCAAACCGTGGCGATCCGTGTTAAGTCGAGTTAACAAAGTTGGAGACCTACATGAGTACTACAAGTTTGCTAATTGGAGCTCGAGCTAATTCACCATGGATTTCCATCCATGTGGTTCCAAAGTTGCCTTCATGAAACTGAAATCCAAAGATAACACTTAGAAAAATTTTCAATTGTTGAAACAGCTTTCAATCCTGACTTCAGGGCCATTTTTGAACATGTTGTGCACATTTTCATGAGATGGCCATAAAACAACTTTTTGTTCCTCATTAAATTTGCTACAACTTTGCTTTAGGTTGCTCAAGCATGCATAGACTCTAAGTTGCACTTTTTAAACAGTCAAACTTAGGAGCTCTAGGGGTCCAAATTGGTCAACCATGACTTGGAAACCTAATTAGGCAAAATGATCAACATGAACATTGGTACTAATGCCATTCTAGGTATAACTAAGTTACTTAGGATGATTATTAGCCACACCACACATTGGTCACACAAGAATCAAGCATAGTATGTATCAAACAATGAAAACACATGAAATGTTACAACTGCTTCATAGTCGTGTTTCACTTGTTTCATGGTTGTGTTGCATAGAACTAACTAACCTTGTTTCACTAAGTGAGTGGCACAGTTGCACTTAAGTGTTGCACACTTTACATTTCATAAAGAACAACACACATGAAATATACAAAACGCTATGTTGTTTTGCAATTATGTTTCATGTGCTATAAGTTCACGTAAGGGATGCATGATGCTCATGTTCATGAAATGTAGTGCAAATGTGGAAGCTAAACACTGTGGGTGTTACAGCCCTCCCTTTATAAAAAATCTCGTCCCTTAGATTTGAAAAGCGCATCATTGTCGATAGAATTCCTTATAACCATCCCTTAAATAGTCTTCCCTATAACCAGTGGCCACCTACGCCACCCAGTCACCTAGGGTACGATCGGGTGCGCCTCAAAACGATTTATGAGCCTATGGTACATCTAGCGCAAAACCATGCACCGACACTAACACTGCCTCCAAATGTAAAGAAGCGAGATTCCACATGACCCACATCACCTAGGAGTTCCATCTCAAAAGGCCCAAAATGATTTCTCGAGCCTATGGTACATCTATCGCAAACCTTGCACCGACACTAACTGCCTCCAAACGGAAAGAAGCGAGATTCCACATGACCCACGTCACCTAGGAGTTCCATCTCAAAAGGCCCAAAATGATTTTCGAGCCTATGGTACGCTCGATGCAAACCGCACACCTATCTTAAGGCCGAGATTAGCACTATCACCAAAACGAAGCGAAGCCACTGAGCCTCGCCACCTAGGGTACGATCGTGTGGCCCAAAACGATTTTTGAGCCTATGGTACATAGAGCAAAAACCATGCACCGACACTAACACTGCTCCAAACGGAAAGAAGCGAGATTCCACATGACCCACGCCACCTAGGAGTTCCATCTCAAAAGGCCCAAAATGATTTCGAGCCTATGGTACGCTCGATGCAAACCTGCACCTATCTTTGCGCCAAGATTAGCACTATCTCCAAACAAAGCGAAGCCACTTGAGCCTCGCCACCTAGGGTACGATCAAAAGGCCCAAAACGATTTTCGAGCCTATGGTACATCTAGCGCAAACCATGCACCAATCTTGCAATCAAACTAACACGGTCTCCAAACGGAAAGAAGCGAGATTCCACATGACCCACGCCACCTAGGAGTTCCATCCGGAGCATCCAAACAATTTTTGAGCCTATGATACGCTCGACGCAAATTGTGCACCTATCTTGTGACAACATTAGCACTATCTCCAAAAACAAAACGAAGCTTCCACTTCAGCCTCATCACCTAGTGGTACCGCGGAGTGTGTCCAAAACTATTTTCGAGCCTATGGTACGCCTAGCGCAAAACCATGCACCTATCTTGCACCGACACTAACACTGCCTCCAAACGTAAAGAAGTGAGATTCCACATGACCCACGCCACCTAAGAGTTCCATCAAAAGGCCCAAAATGATTTTTCGAGCCTATGATATGTTCGATTTAAATTGTGCACCTATCTTATGCACAACATTAGCACTATCTCCAAACGGACCAAAACGAAGCTTCCACTTGAGCCTCATCACCTAGTGGTACCATCGAGTGTGTCCAAAACTATTTTCGAGCCTATGGTACATCTAGAGCAAACCATGCACCTATCTTGCACCAACACTAACACTGCTCCAAACGGAAAGAAGTGAGATTCCACATGACCCACGCCACCTAGGAGTTCCATCTGCTAAGGCCCAAAATGATTTCTCGAGCCTATGGTACGCTCGATGCAAAAACCATGCACCTATCTTGCGCCAAGTTTAGCACTATCTCCAAACAAAGCGAAGCCACTTGAGCCTCGCACCTA
Source organism: Miscanthus lutarioriparius (assembly GCA_904845875.1). Lineage (NCBI taxonomy): Eukaryota > Viridiplantae > Streptophyta > Magnoliopsida > Poales > Poaceae > Miscanthus > Miscanthus lutarioriparius. The sequence continues at coordinate 16,013 of CAJGYO010000690.1, forward strand.
GGGTACGATCAAAAGGCCCAAAACGATTTCTCGAGCCTATGGTACATCTAGCGCAAAACCATGCACCGACACACTCAAACGGAAAGAACTAACACTGCGCTCCAAACGGAAAGAAGTTTAGATTCCACATGACCCACGCCACCTAGGAGTTCCATATCACCAAAAGGCCCAAAATGATTTTCGAGCCTATGGTACATCTAGCCAAAAAACCATGCCTCTAAAACCATGCACCACTAACACTATCTCCAAACGGAAAGAAGCGAGATTCCACATGACCCACGCCACCTAGGAGTTCCATCAAAAGGCCCAAAATGATTTCTCGAGCCTATGGTACGCTCGATGCAAACCGCGCACCTATCTTGCGCCAAGATTAGCACTATCACCAAACGAAGCGAGCTTTCACTTGAGCCTCGCCACCTAGGGTACGATCAAAAGCGCCCAAAACGATTTTCGAGCCTATGGTACATCTAGCGCAAAACCATGCACCAATCTTGCACCGACACTAACACTGCTCTCCAAACGGAAAGAAGCGAGATTCCACATGACCCACGCCACCTAGGAGTTCCATCCAAAAGGCCCAAATGATTTTTCGAGCCTATGGTACGCTCGATGCAAACCATGCACCTATCTTGCGCCAAGATTAGCACTATCTCCAAAAACAAAGCGAAGCCACTTGAGCCTCGCCACCTAGGGTACGATCAAAAGGCCCAAAACGATTTTCGAGCCTATGGTACATCTAGCAAAACCATGCACCAATCTTGCACCGACACTAACACTGTCTCCAAACGGAAAGAAGCGAGATTCCACATGACCCACGCCACCTAGGAGTTCCATCTGCAAAAGGCCCAAAATGATTTTCGAGCCTATGGTACGCTCGATGCAAATTGTGCACCTATCTATGCGCAAGATTAGCACTATCTCCAAACGGAACAAAGCGAGCTTCCACTTGAGCCTCGCACCTAGGGTACGATCGAGTGTGCCCAAAATGATTTTCGAGCCTATGGTACATCTAGCGCAAAACCATGCACCAATCTTGCACCGACACTAACACTGTCTCCAAACGGAAAGAAGCGAGATTCCACATGACCCACGCCACCTAGGAGTTCCATCAAAAGGCCCAAAATGATTTTCGAGCCTATGGTACGCTCGACGCAAACCGCTGCACCTATCTTGCATGCAAGATTAGCACTATCTCCAAACGGAAAGAAGCGAGCTTCCACTTGAGCCTCGCCACCTAGGGTACGATCGTGCAAAGGCCCAAAATGATTTTTCGAGCCTATGGTACATCTAGAGCGCAAAAAACCATGCAACCTTGCACCGACACTAACACTATCTCCAAACGGAAAGAAGCGAGATTCCACATGACCCACATCACCTAGGAGTTCCATCATCAAAAGGCCCAAAATGATTTTCGAGCTATATGGTACATCTAGCGCAAAACCATGCACCATGCACCCACACTCAACACTATCTCCAAATGGAAAGAAGCGAGATTCCACATGACCCACGCCACCTAGGAGTTCCATCAAAAGGCCCAAAATGATTTTCGAGCCTATGGTACGCTTGATGCAAACCATGCACCTATCTTGCGCCAAGATTAGCACTATCACCAAAAGAAGCGAAGCCACTTGAGCCTCGCCACCTAGGGTACCATCAAAAGGCCCAAAATGATTTTCGAGCCTATGGTACATCTAGCGCAAAACCATGCACCAATCTTGCACCGACACTAACACTGCTCTCCAAACGGAAAGAAGCGAGATTCCACATGACCCACGTCACCTAGGAGTTCCATCAAAAGGCCCAAAATGATTTTCGAGCCTATGGTACGCTCGACGCAAACCATGCACCTATCTTAAGGCCAAGATTAGCACTATCTCCAAACGGAAAAAGCGAAGCCACTTGAGCCTCGCCACCTAGGGTACGATCAAAAGGCCCAAAACGATTTCGAGCCTATGGTACATCTAGTGCAAAACCATGCACCGACACTAACACTGCTCTCCAAACGGAAAGAAGCGAGATTCCACATGACCCACGCCACCTAGGAGTTCCATCTCAAAAGGCCCAAAATGATTTTTCGAGCCTATGGTACATCAAAGCGCAAAACCATGCATCGACACACAACACTGTCTCCAAACGGAAAGAAGCGAGATTCCACATGACCCACGCCACCTAGGAGTTCCATCTGCAAAAGGCCCAAAATGATTTCTCGAGCCTATGGTACGCTCGATGCAAACCGCACACCTATCTAAGGCCAAGATTAGCACTATCACCAAACGAAGCGAAGCTTTCACTTGAGCCTCGCCACCTAGGGTACGATCGGTGCGCCCAAAACGATTTTCGAGCCTATGGTACATCTAGCGCAAAACCATGCACCAATCTTTGCTCACACACTGCTCCAAACGGAAAGAAGCGAGATTCCACATGACCCACGCCACCTAGGAGTTCCATCTCAAAAGGCCCAAAATGATTTTTCGAGCCTATGGTACGCTCGATGCAAACCGCGCACCTATCTTGCGCCAAGATTAGCACTATCACCAAACGAAGCGAAGCCACTTGAGCCTCGCCACCTAGGGTACGATCAAAAGGCCCAAAACGATTTCTCGAGCCTATGGTACGCCTAGCGCAAAACCATGCACCAATCTTGCACGGACACTCAACACTGCCTCCAAACGGAAAGAAGCGAGATTCCACATGACCCACGCCACCTAGGAGTTCCATCTCAAAAGCGCCCAAAATGATTTTTCGAGCCTATGGTACGCTCGACGCAAACCATGCACCTATCTTATGCCAAGTTTAGCACTATCTCCAAACGAAGCGAAGCCACTTGAGCCTCGCCACCTAGGGTACGATCAAAAAAGGCCCAAAACGATTTTCGAGCCTATGGTACATCTAGCGCAAAACCATGCAACCTCACACACTAACACTGCTCTCCAAACGGAAAGAAGCGAGATTCCACATGACCCACGCCACCTAGGAGTTCCATCTCATCAAAGGCCCAAAATGATTTCGAGCCTATGGTACATCTAGCAAAAACCATGCACCGACACTAACACGCTCTCCAAACGGAAAGAAGCGAGATTCCACATGACCCACGCCACCTAGGAGTTCCATCTCAAAAGGCCCAAAATGATTTTTCGAGCCTATGGTACGCTCGATGCAAACCATGCACCTATCTTGCGCCGAGATTAGCACTATCACCAAACGGAAGAAACGACTTTTCACTTGAGCCTCGCCACCTAGGGTACGATCGGGTGCGCCCAAAACGATTCTCGAGCCTATGGTACATCTAGCGCAAAACCATGCACCAATCTTGCACGACACACAACACTGCTCTCCAAACGGAAAGAAGCGAGATTCCACATGATGACCCACGCCACCTAGGAGTTCCATCTCAAAAGGCCCAAAATGATTTTTCGAGCCTATGGTACGCTCGATGCAAAACCGCATGCACCTATCTTAAGCGCCAAGATTAGCACTATCACCAAAAACGAAGCGAAGCTTTCACTTGAGCCTCGCCACCTAGGGTACGATCGGGTGCGCCCAAAACGATTTTCGAGCCTATGGTACATCTAGCGCAAAACCATGCACCAATCTTGCACCACGGACACTAACACTGCTCTCCAAACGGAAAGAAGCGAGATTCCACATGACCCACGCCACCTAGGAGTTCCATCTCAAAAGGCCCAAAATGATTTTCGAGCCTATGGTACGCTCGATGCAAAAACCGACACCTATCTTAAGGCCAAGATTAGCACTATCACCAAACGGAAGCGAAGCCACTTGAGCTCTCATCACCTAGGGTACGATCAAAAGGCCCAAAATGATTTTTCGAGCCTATGGTACATCTAGCAAAACCATGCACCAATCTTGCACCGACACTAACACTGCTCTCAAACGGAAAGAAGCGAGATTCCACATGACCCACGCCACCTAGGAGTTCCATCTCAAAAGGCCCAAAATGATTTTCGAGCCTATGGTACGCTCGATGCAAACCGTGCACCTATCTTGCGCCAAGATTAGCACTATCACCAAACGAAGCGAAGCCACTTGAGCCTCGCCACCTAGGGTACGATCAAAAGGCCCAAAACGATTTCGAGCCTATGGTACATCTAGCGCAAAACCATGCACCAATCTTGCACCGACACTAACACTGCTCTCCAAACGGAAAGAAGCGAGATTCCACATGACCCACGCCACCTAGGAGTTCCATCTCAAAAGGCCCAAAATGATTTTTCGAGCCTATGGTATGGTTCGCTCGATGCAAACCGCTGCACCTATCTTTAAGGCCAAGATTAGCACTATCTCCAAACAAAGCGAAGCTTCCACTTGAGCCTCGCTCACCTAGGGTACCATCAAAAGGCCCAAAACGATTTCTCGAGCCTATGGTACATCTAGCGCAAAACCATGCACTAATCTTGCACCGACACTAACACTGCTCTCCAAACGGAAAGAAGCGAGATTCCACATGACCCACGCCACCTAGGAGTTCCATCAAAAGGCCCAAAATGATTTCGAGCCTATGGTACGCTCGATGCAAACCATGCACCTATCTTTGCGCCAAGATTAGCACTATCTCCAAACGAAGCGAAGCTTTCACTTGAGCCTCATCACCTAGGGTACGATCAAAAGGCCCAAAACGATTTTCGAGCCTATGGTACATCTAGCGCAAAACCATGCACCAATCTTGCACCGACACTAACACTGTCTCCAAACGGAAAGAAGCGAGATTCCACATGACCCACGCCACCTAGGAGTTCCATCTCGGAGCATCCAAAATTTTTCGAGCCTATGGTACGCTCGACGCAAATTGTGCACACCTATCTTGCGCCAACATTAGCACTATCATCACCAAACGAAGCGAAGCTTCACTTGAGCCTCATCACCTAGGGGAGTTCCGAAAGTGTCCAAAACGATTTTTCGAGCCTATGGTACGCATCTAGCGCAAAACCATGCACCACATCTTGCTTGCATCACACACTAACACTGTCTCCAAACGGAAAGAAGCGAGATTCCACATGACCCACGCCACCTAGGAGTTCCATCTCAAAAGGCCCAAAATGATTTTCGAGCCTATGGTACATTCGACGCAAAACCATGCACCTATCTTGCGCCAAGATTAGCACTATCTCCAAACGGAAAGAAGCGAAGCCACTTGAGCCTCGCCACCTAGGGTATCATCGGGTGCGCCCAAAACGATTTTCGAGCCTATGGTACATCTAAACCATGCAAAAACCATGCACCGACACTAACACTGCTCTCCAAACGGAAAGAAGCGAGATTCCACATGACCCACATCACCTAGGGAGTTCCATCAAAAGGCCCAAAATGATTTCGAGAGCCTATGGTACATCTAGCGCACGAAAACCATGCACCTAATACTAACACTATGCTCCAAACGGAAAGAAGAAGTTTAGATTCCACATGACCCACGCCACCTAGGAGTTCCATCTCAAAAGGCCCAAAATGATTTTCGAGCCTATGGTACGCTCGATGCAAACCATGCACCTATCTTAAGGCCAAGATTAGCACTATCACCAAACGAAAGCGAAGCTTTCACTTGAGCCTCGCCACCTAGGGTACGATCAAAAGGCCCAAAATGATTTTCGAGCCTATGGTACATCTAGCGCAAAACCATGCACCCAATCTTGCACGACACTAACACTGCTCTCCAAACGGAAAGAAGCGAGATTCCACATGACCCACGTCACCTAGGAGTTCCATCTGGTGCGCCCAAAATGATTTTTCGAGCCTATGGTACGCTCGACGCGCAAACCGCAACACCTATCTAAGCGCCAAGATTAGCACTATCTCCAAACGAAGCGAAGCCACTTGAGCCTCGTCACCTAGGGTACGATCGGGTGCGGCCAAAATGATTTTCGAGCCTATGGTACATCGCAAAACCATGCAAAACCATGCACCGACACTAACACTGCCTCCAAACGGAAAGAAGCGAGATTCCACATGACCCACATCACCTAGGAGTTCCATCTGCAAAAGGCCCAAAATGATTTTCGAGCCTATGGTACGCTCGATGCAAACCGCACACCTATCTTAAGGCCAAGATTAGCACTATCACCAAACGGCGAAGATTTTCACTTGAGCCTCATCACCTAGGGTACGATCGGGTGCGCCCAAAACGATTTTCGAGCCTATGGTACATCTAGCGCAAAACCATGCACCAATCTTGCACCGACACTAACACTGCTCTCCAAACGGAAAGAAGCGAGATTCCACATGACCCACGCCACCTAGGAGTTCCATCTGCAAAAGGCCCAAAATGATTTTCGAGCCTATGGTACGCTCGATGCAAACCGCAATGCACCTATCTTTGCGCCAAGATTAGCACTATCACCAAACGAAGCGAAGCTTCCACTTGAGCCTCGCACCTAGGGTACGATCGAAAGCGCCCAAAACGATTTTCGAGCCTATGGTACATCTAGCGCAAAACCATGCACCAATCTTGCACACGACACTCAACACTGCCTCCAAACGGAAAGAAGCGAGATTCCACATGACCCACGCCACCTAGGAGTTCCATCTGTGCGCCCAAAATGATTTTTCGAGCCTATGGTACGCTCGACGCAAATCATGCACCTATCTTTGCGCCAAGATTAGCACTATCAAACCAAACGAAGCGAGCTTCCACTTGAGCCTCGCCACCTAGGGTACGATCAAAAGCGCCCAAAACGATTTTCGAGCCTATGGTACATCTAGCAAAACCATGCACCGACACTAACACAACTCTCACAAACTCCAAAGAAGCGAGATTCCACATGACCCACATCACCTAGGAGTTCCATCTCAAAAGGCCCAAAATGATTTCTCGAGCCTATGGTACATCTAGCGCAAAACCATGCACCGACACTCAACACTGCTCCAAACGGAAAGAAGCGAGATTCCACATGACCCACGCCACCTAGGAGTTCCATCTCAAAAGGCCCAAAATGATTTTCTCGAGCCTATGGTACGCTCGATGCAAACCGCACACCTATCTTTGCGCCGAGATTAGCACTATCACCAAACGGTTTACCTTTCACTTGAGCCTCATCACCTAGGGTACGATCAAAAGGCCCAAAACGATTTTCGAGCCTATGGTACATCTAGCGCAAAACCATGCAACCGACACTCAACACTGCTCCAAACGGAAAGAAGCGAGATTCCACATGACCCACGCCACCTAGGAGTTCCATCTCTGCGTGCGCCCAAAATGATTTTCGAGCCTATGGTACGCTCGATGCAAACCGCGCACCTATCTTGCGCCAAGATTAGCACTATCACCAAACGAAGCGAAGCCACTTGAGCCTCATCACCTAGGGTACGATCGGAAAAGGCCCAAAACGATTTTCGAGCCTATGGTACGCATCTAGCGCAAAACCATGCACCAATCTTGCACGGACACTAACACTGTCTCCAAACGGAAAGAAGCGAGATTCCACATGACCCACGCCACCTAGGAGTTCCATCAAAAGGCCCAAAATGATTTTTCGAGCCTATGGTACGCTCGATGCAAAACTGCCGCACACCTATCTTTGCGCCAAGATTAGCACTATCTCCAAACGAAGCGAAGCTTTCACTTGAGCCTCGCCACCTAGGGTACGATCAAAAGGCCCAAAATGATTTTCGAGCCTATGGTACATCTAGAAAAAAATGCACCAACTTTGCACCACACTAACACTGTCTCCAAACGGAAAGAAGCGAGATTCCACATGACCCACGCCACCTAGGAGTTCCATCAAAAGGCCCAAAATGATTTGAGCCTATGGTATCTCGATGCAAACCATGCAAAATGCAAACCGCACTATCTATCTTGCCAAGATTAGCACTATCACCAAACGAAGCGAGCTTTCACTTGAGCCTCATCACCTAGGGTACGCACCATCGGTGCAAAAGGCCCAAAATGATTTTCGAGCCTATGGTACCATCTAGCGCAAAACCATGCACCTAATCTTGCAAACACACTAACACTGCTCCAAACGGAAAGAAGCGAGATTCCACATGACCCACGCCACCTAGGAGTTCCATCTCAAAAGGCCCAAAATGATTTTCGAGCCTATGGTACGTCTCGATGCAAACCGCATGCACCTATCTTGCGCCAAGATTAGCACTATCACCAAAAAAGCGAGCTTTCACTTGAGCCTCGCCACCTAGGGTACGATCGGAAAAGGCCCAAAACGATTTCGAGCCTATGGTACATCTAGCGCAAAACCATGCACCAATCTTGCACCGACACTAACACTATCTCCAAACGGAAAGAAGCGAGATTCCACATGACCCACGCCACCTAGGAGTTCCATCCAAAAGGCCCAAAATGATTTTTCGAGCCTATGGTACGCTCGATGCAAACCATGCACACCTATCTTGCGCCAAGATTAGCACTATCTCCAAACGGAAGCGAAGCTTTCACTTGAGCCTCATCACCTAGGGTACGATCAAAAGGCCCAAAACGATTTTCGAGCCTATGGTACATCTAGCGCAAAACCATGCACCAATCTTTGCACCGACACTAACACTGTCTCCAAACGGAAAGAAGCGAGATTCCACATGACCCACGCCACCTAGGAGTTCCATCTCAAAAGGCCCAAAATGATTTCGAGCCTATGGTACGCTCGACGCAAAATTGTGCACCTATCTTTGCGCCAAGATTAGCACTATCACCAAACGACTAAAACGAAGCCACTTGAGCCTCATCACCTAGGGTACGATCAAAAGGCCCAAAACGATTTTCGAGCCTATGGTACATCTAGCGCAAAAAACCATGCACCAATCTTGCACCGACACTAACACTGCTCTCCAAACGGAAAGAAGCGAGATTCCACATGACCCACGCCACCTAGGAGTTCCATCTCAAACGGAAAAGGCCCAAAATGATTTTCGAGCCTATGGTACGCTCGACGCAAACCGCTGCACCTCTTCTTGCGCCAAGATTAGCACTCAAACCAAACGAAGTTTAGAAGCCACTTGAGCCTCATCACCTAGGGTACGATCAAAAGGCCCAAAACGATTTCTCGAGCCTATGGTACATCTAGCGCAAACCATGCACCAATCTTGCACCGACACTAACACTGCTCTCCAAACGGAAAGAAGCGAGATTCCACATGACCCACGCCACCTAGGAGTTCCATCTGCAAAGGCCCAAAATGATTTTCGAGCCTATGGTACATCTCGATGCAAACCGCATGCACCTATCTTTAAGGCCAAGATTAGCACTATCTCCAAACAAAGCGAAGCTTTCACTTGAGCCTCGCCACCTAGGGGTACGATCAAAAGGCCCAAAACGATTTTTCGAGCCTATGGTACATCTAGCGCAAAACCATGCACCAATCTTGCACACGACACTAACACTGTCTCCAAACGGAAAGAAGCGAGATTCCACATGACCCACGCCACCTAGGAGTTCCATCTCAAAAGGCCCAAAATGATTTTTGAGCCTATGGTACATCTCGATGCAAAACCATGCACCTATCTTATGCGCCAACATTAGCACTATCTCCAAACGGAAAGAAGCGAAGATTCCACTTCTGACCCTCGCCACCTAGGGTACGATCAAAAGCGCCCAAAATGATTTTCGAGCCTATGGTACGCTTCTAGCGCAAAACCATGCACCAATCTTGCACCGACACTAACACTATCTCCAAACGGAAAAGAAGCGAGATTCCACATGACCCACACATGACCCACATCACCTAGGTTCCATCATCTGCAAAGGCCCAAAAATGATTCTCGAGCCTATGGTACATCTAGCGCAAAACCATGCACCTATCTTACACTAACACTAAACTCCAATCTCCAAAAAAGAAGCGAGATTCCACATGACCCACGCCACCTAGGAGTTCCATCGCAAGGCCCAAAATGATTTCGAGCCTATGGTACGCTCGATGCAAAACCATGCACCTATCTTAAGGCCAAGATTAGCACTATCACCAAAAGAAGCGAGCTTCCACTTGACCCTCGCCACCTAGGGTACCATCAAAAGGCCCAAAATGATTTCGAGCCTATGGTGGTACATCTAGCGCAAACCATGCACCAATCTTGCACCGACACTAACACTGCTCCAAACGGAAAGAAGCGAGATTCCACATGACCCACGCCACCTAGGAGTTCCATCTCAAAAGCGCCCAAAATGATTTTCGAGCCTATGGTACGCTCGATGCAAACCGCAAGCACCTATCTCTTGCGCCAAGATTAGCACTATCTCCAAACGAAGCGAAGAAGCCACTTGAGCCTCGTCACCTAGGGTATCGATCGGGTGCGCCCAAAACGATTTTCGAGCCTATGGTACATCTAGCGCAAAACCATGCACCAATCTTGCACGACACTCAACACTGTCTCCAAACGGAAAGAAGCGAGATTCCACATGACCCACGCCACCTAGGAGTTCCATCTGAAGGCCCAAAATGATTTTTCGAGCCTATGGTACGCTCGACGCAAAACCATGCACCTATCTTATGCACAACATTAGCACTATTAAACTATCACCAAACGAAGTTTAGCCACTTGAGCCTCATCACCTAGGGTACGATCGGGTGGCCCAAAATGATTTCGAGCTATGGTACGCCTAGCGCAAACCATGCAAATCTTGCACCGACACTAACACTGCCTCCAAACGGAAAGAAGCGAGATTCCACATGACCCACGCCACCTAGGAGTTCCATCTCAAAAGGCCCAAAATGATTTTCGAGCCTATGGTACGCTCGATGCAAACCATGCACCTATCTTGCGCCAAGATTAGCACTATCTCCAAACAAAGCGAAGCTTTCACTTGAGCCTCATCACCTAGGGTACGATCGGGTGCGCCCAAAACGATTTTCGAGCCTATGGTACATCTAGCGCAAACCATGCACCAATCTTTGCACCGACACTAACACGCCTCCAAACGGAAAGAAGAGATTCCACATGACCCACGCCACCTAGGAGTTCCATCTCAAAAGGCCCAAAATGATTTTTCGAGCCTATGGTACGCTCGATGCAAACCGTGCACCTATCTTAAGCGCCAAGATTAGCACTATCTCCAAACGAAGCGAAGCCACTTGAGCCTCGCCACCTAGGGTACGATCGGTGCGGCCCAAAACGATTTTCGAGCCTATGGTACATCTAGCGCAAAACCATGCACCAATCTTGCACCGACACTAACACTGTCTCCAAACGGAAAGAAAGAAGCGAGATTCCACATGACCCACGCCACCTAGGAGTTCCATCTCGGAAAGGCCCAAAATGATTTTTCGAGCCTATGGTACGCTCGACGCAAACCATGCACCTATCTTGCGCCAAGATTAGCACTATCTCCAAACGGAAAGAAGCGAGCTTCCACTTGAGCCTCATCACCTAGGGTACCATCAAAAGTGCCCAAAACGATTTTCGAGCCTATGGTACATCTAGCGCAAAACCATGCACCAATCTTGCACACACTAACACTATCTCCAAACGGAAAGAAGCGAGATTCCACATGACCCACGCCACCTAGGAGTTCCATCCAAAAGGCCCAAAATGATTTTTCGAGCCTATGGTACGCTCGACGCAAAAACCATGCACCTATCTTGCGCCAAGATTACACTATCTCCAAACGAAAGCGAGATTCCACATGACCCACGCCACCTAGGAGTTCCATCAAAAGGCCCAAAATGATTTCGAGCCTATGGTACATCTAGATGCAAAACCATGCACCTATCTTGCGCGAGATTAGCACTATCTCCAAACGGAAAGAAGCGAGATTCCACATGACCCACATCACCTAGGAGTTCCATCGGGTGCGCCCAAAATGATTTTCGAGCCTATGGTACATCTAGCGAAACCATGCACCAATCTTGACACTCAACACTGCTCTCAAACGGAAAGAAGCGAGATTCCACATGACCCACGCCACCTAGGAGTTCCATCTCAAAAGGCCCAAAATGATTTCGAGCCTATGGTACGCTCGATGCAAACCATGCACCTATCTTAAGCGCCAAGATTAGCACTATCACCAAACGAAGCGAAGCCACTTGAGCCTCGCCACCTAGGGTACGATCAAAAGGCCCAAAACGATTTTCGAGCCTATGGTACATACATTAGCGCAAAACCATGCACCAATCTTGCATGGACACTAACACTGCTCTCCAAACGGAAAGAAGCGAGATTCCACATGACCCACGCCACCTAGGAGTTCCATCTCGGTGCGCCCAAAATGATTTTCGAGCCTATGGTACGCTTCGACGCAAAACCAAGCACCTATCTTGCGCCAAGATTAGCACTATCTCCAAACAAAGCGAAGATTTCACTTGAGCCTCGCCACCTAGGGTACGATCAAAAGGCCCAAAATGATTTTCGAGCCTATGGTACATCTAGCGCAAAACCATGCACCAATCTTTGCACCGACATTAACACTGCTCTCCAAACGAAAAAGAAGCGAGATTCCACATGACCCACGCCACCTAGGAGTTCCATCAAAAGGCCCAAAATGATTTTCGAGCCTATGGGTACATCTAGCGCAAAACCATGCACCGACACTCAACACTGACTCCAAACGGAAAGAAGCGAGATTCCACATGACCCACGCCACCTAGGAGTTCCATCCTGCAAAAGGCCCAAAAAATGATTTTCGAGCCTATGGTACGCTTCGATGCAAACCATGCACCTATCTTGCGCCAAGATTAGCACTATCACCAAACGGCGAGCTTTCACTTGAGCCTCGCCACCTAGGGTACGATCAAAAGGCCCAAAATGATTTTCGAGCCTATGGTACATCTAGCGCAAAACCATGCACCGACACTAACACAACACTAACACTGTCTCCAAACGGAAAGAAGCGAGATTCCACATGACCCACGCCACCTAGGAGTTCCATCAAAAGGCCCAAAATGATTTTCGAGCCTATGGTACGCTCGATGCAAACCATGCACCTATCTTGCGCCAAGATTAGCACTATCACCAAACAAAGCGAAGCGAAGCCACTTGAGCCTCGCCACCTAGGGTACGATCGGGTGCGCCCAAAACGATTTTCGAGCCTATGGTACATCTAGCGCAAACCATGCACCAATCTTGCACGGACACTAACACCGCTTCCAAACGGAAAGAAGCGAGATTCCACATGACCCACGCCACCTAGGAGTTCCATCAAAAGGCCCAAAATGATTTTTCGAGCCTATGGTACGCTCGATGCAAACCGCAAGACCTATCTTGCGCCAAGATTAGCACTATCTCCAAACGAAGCGAAGCCACTTGAGCCTCGCCACCTAGGGTACCATCAAAAGGCCCAAAACGATTTTCGAGCCTATGGTACATCTAGCGCAAAACCATGCACCGACACTAACACTGCTCCAAACGGAAAGAAGCGAGATTCCACATGACCCACATCACCTAGGAGTTCCATCTCAAAAGGCCCAAAATGATTTTTCGAGCCTATGGTACATCTAGCGCAAAAATGCATGCATCGACACTAACACTCAACACTCCAAACGGAAAGAAGCGAGATTCCACATGACCCACGCCACCTAGGAGTTCCATCTCAAAAGGCCCAAAATGATTTTCGAGCCTATGGTACGCTCGATGCAAAACCGCACACCTATCTTGCGCCCAAGATTAGCACTATCACCAAACGGCTTAATTTTTCACTTGAGCCTCGCCACCTAGGGTACGATCATCGAAAAGGCCCAAAACGATTTTCGAGCCTATGGTACATCTAGCAAAGAAACCATGCACCGACACTCAACACTGCTCTCCAAACGGAAAGAAGCGAGATTCCACATGACCCACGCCACCTAGGAGTTCCATCCAAAAGGCCCAAAATGATTTTCGAGCCTATGGTACGCTCGATGCAAACCGCATGCACCTATCTTTGCGCCAAGATTAGCACTATCACCAAACGAAGCGAAGCCACTTGAGCTCTCGCCACCTAGGGTACGATCGGGTGCGCCCAAAACGATTTTCGAGCCTATGGTACATCTAGCGCAAAACCATGCACCAATCTTGCACCGACACTAACACTGCTCTCCAAACGGAAAGAAGCGAGATTCCACATGACCCACGCCACCTAGGAGTTCCATCTCAAAAGGCCCAAAATGATTTTTCGAGCCTATGGTACGCTCGATGCAAAACCGCACACCTATTTTGCGCCAAGATTAGCACTATCTCAAAACGGAAGCGAAGCCACTTGAGCCTCATCACCTAGGGTACGATCAAAAGGCCCAAAACGATTTTCGAGCCTATGGTACATCTAGCGCAAAACCATGCACCAATCTTGCACCGACACTAACACTGTCTCCAAACGGAAAGAAGCGAGATTCCACATGACCCACGCCACCTAGGAGTTCCATCTCAAAAGGCCCAAATGATTTGATTTTCGAGCCTATGGTACGCTCGATGCAAACCATGCACACCTATCTTAAGGCCAAGATTAGCACTATCTCCAAACAAAGCGAAGCTTTCACTTGAGCCTCACACCTAGGGTACGATCAAAAGGCCCAAAACGATTTTTTCGAGCCTATGGTACATCTAGCGCAAAACCATGCACCAATCTTGCACAAACCATGACACTAACACTGCTCTCCAAACGGAAAGAAGCGAGATTCCACATGACCCACGCCACCTAGAGTTCCATCTCAAAAGGCCCAAAATGATTTTTGAGCCTATGGTACGCTCGATGCAAACCGTGCACCTATCTTGCGCCAAGATTAGCACTATCTCCAAACGAAGCGAAGCTTTCACTTGAGCCTCCTCGCACCTAGGGTACGATCAAAAGCGCCCAAAACGATTTTCGAGCCTATGGTACATCTAGCGCAAAACCATGCACCAATCTTGCACCACCAACACTAACACTCGGTCTCCAAACGGAAAGAAGCGAGATTCCACATGACCCACGCCACCTAGGAGTTCCATCTCAAAGGCCCAAAATGATTTTTGAGCCTATGGTACGCTCGACGCAAATTGTGCACCTATCTTGGGCACAACATTAGCACTATCAACCAAACGAAAGAGTAAACGAGCTTCCACTTGAGCCTCATCACCTAGGGTACCATCGAGTGTGTCCAAAACGATTTTCGAGCCTATGGTACATCTAGCGCAAAACCATGCACTAAATCTTGCATGCACCGACACTAACACTGCTCTCCAAACGGAAAGAAGCGAGATTCCACATGACCCACGCCACCTAGGAGTTCCATCAAAAGGCCCAAAATGATTTTCGAGCCTATGGTACGCTCGACGCAAAACCATGCACCTATCTTGCGCCAAGATTAGCACACTCTCCAAACCAAACGAAGCGAAGCCACTTGAGCCCTCGCCACCTAGGGTACCATCAAAAGGCCCAAAACGATTTTCGAGCCTATGGTACATCTAGCGAAAACATGCATGCAATCTTGCAACTAACTAACACTATCTCCAAACGGAAAGAAGCGAGATTCCACATGACCCACGCCACCTAGGAGTTCCATCTGCGCCCAAAATGATTTTCGAGCCTATGGTACATCTAGCGTAAAACCATGCAAAATCATGCGCCACACTAACACTATCTCCAAACGGAAAGAAGTTTAGATTCCACATGACCCACGCCACCTAGGAGTTCCATCTCTGCGCGCCAAAATGATTTTCGAGCCTATGGTACGCTCGATGCAAAACCATGCACCTATCTTAAGCGCCAAGATTAGCACTATCTCCAAACGGAAAGAAGCGAGAGCCACTTGACCCTCGCCACCTAGGGGTTCGATCAAAAGGCCCAAAATGATTTCTCGAGCCTATGGTACATCTAGAGCAAAACCATGCACTAATCTTGCACCGACACTAACACTATCTCCAAACGGAAAGAAGCGAGATTCCACATGACCCACGCCACCTAGGAGTTCCATCTCAAAAGGCCCAAAATGATTTTTCGAGCCTATGGTACGCTCGACGCAAACCGCACACCTATCTTGCGCCAAGATTAGCACTATCTCCAAACCAAAGAAGCGAAGATTTCACTTGACCCTCGCCACCTAGGGTACCATCAAAAGGCCCAAAATGATTTTCGAGCCTATGGTACATCGACGCAAACGAAACCATGCACCGACACTAACACTATCTCCAAACGGAAAGAAGCGAGATTCCACATGACCCACGCTCACCTAGGAGTTCCATCAAAAGGCCCAAAATGATTTTTCGAGCCTATGGTACATCTAGCGCAAAACCATGCACAATCGACACTCAACACTAACCTCCAAACGGAAAGAAGCGAGATTCCACATGACCCACGCCACCTAGGAGTTCCATCTGGTGCGCCCAAAATGATTTTTCGAGCCTATGGTACGCTCGATGCAAACCATGCACCTATCTTAAGCGCCAAGATTAGCACTATCACCAAACGAAGCGAAGCCACTTGAGCCTCGCCACCTAGGGTACCATCAAAAGGCCCAAAACGATTTTCGAGCCTATGGTACATCTAGCGCAAAACCATGCACCAATCTTGCACGACAACACACGCTCTCCAAACGGAAAGAAGCGAGATTCCACATGACCCACGCCACCTAGGAGTTCCATCTCAAAAGGCCCAAAATGATTTTTCGAGCCTATGGTACGCTCGACGCAAACCAAGACACCTATCTTAAGCGCCAAGATTAGCACTATCTCCAAACGGAAGCGAAGCCCACTTGAGCCTCATCACCTAGGGTACGATCAAAAGGCCCAAAATGATTTTTTGAGCCTATGGTACATCTAGCGCAAAACCATGCACAAATCTTGCACCGACACTAACACTGCTTCCAAACGGAAAGAAGCGAGATTCCACATGACCCACGCCACCTAGGAGTTCCATCAAAAGGCCCAAAATGATTTTCGAGCCTATGGTACGCTCGATGCAAACCGCAGCACCTATCTTGCGCCAAGATTAGCACTATCACCAAACAAAGCGAAGCCACTTGAGCCTCATCACCTAGGGTACGATCAAAAGGCCCAAAACGATTTCGAGCCTATGGTACATCTAGCGCAAACCATGCACCAATCTTGCACCGACACTAACACTGCCTCCAAACGGAAAGAAGCGAGATTCCACATGACCCACGCCACCTAGGAGTTCCATCTCAAAAGGCCCAAAATGATTTTTTGAGCCTATGGTACGCTCGATGCAAACCGTGCACCTATCTTCACGCGCCAAGATTAGCACTATATCTCAAAACAAAGCGAAGCCACTTGAGCCTCATCACCTAGGGTACGATCAAAAGGCCCAAAACGATTTTCGAGCCTATGGTACATCTAGAAGCAAAACCATGCACCAATCTTGCAATCAAACTAACACTGTCTCCAAACGGAAAGAAGCGAGATTCCACATGACCCACGCCACCTAGGAGTTCCATCTCGAGCATCCAAAATGATTTTCGAGCCTATGGTACGCTCGACGCAAAATTGTGCACCTATCTTATGCGCAACATTAGCACTATCTCCAAACGCATCAGAAACGAAGCTTCCACTTGAGCCTCATCACCTAGGGTACCATCGAAAGTGCGCCCAAAACTGATTTTCGAGCCTATGGTACATCTAGCGCAAACCATGCACTAATCTTGCACCGACACTAACACTGCTCCAAACGGAAAGAAGCGAGATTCCACATGACCCACGCCACCTAGGAGTTCCATCTCAAAAGGCCCAAAATGATTTCGAGCCTATGGTACGCTCGAGCGTAAAACCATGCACCTATCTTAAGCGCCAACATTAGCACTATCTCCAAACGAAGAAAAGAAGCCACTTGAGCCTCGCCACCTAGGGTTCCATCCTCCAAAAGGCCCAAAATGATTTTCGAGCCTATGGTACATCTAGAAAGAAAAACATGCACCACCTAGGAGTTCCAACACTAGATTATCTCCAAACCAAAAGAAGCGATTCCACATGACCACTTGAGCCTCATCACCTAGGGTACCATCTCAAAAGGCCCAAAATGATTTTCGAGCCTATGGTACATCTAGCGCAAAACCATGAAACCTTGCACCGACACTAACACTGCTCCAAACGGAAAGAAGCGAGATTCCACATGACCCACGCCACCTAGGAGTTCCATCTCAAAAGGCCCAAAATGATTTTTCGAGCCTATGGTACGCTCGATGCAAACCATGCACCTATCTTGCGCCAAGATTAGCACTATCTCCAAACAAAGCGAAGCCACTTGAGCCTCGTCACCTAGGGTACGATCAAAAGGCCCAAAACGATTTTCGAGCCTATGGTACATCTAGCGCAAAACCATGCACCAATCTTGCACGACACTAACACTGCTCTCCAAACGGAAAGAAGCGAGATTCCACATGACCCACGCCACCTAGGAGTTCCATCCAAAAGGCCCAAAATGATTTTCGAGCCTATGGTACGCTCGATGCAAACCGCTGCACCTATCTTAAGCGCCAAGATTAGCACTATCTCCAAACAAAGCGAAGCTTTCACTTGAGCCTCGCCACCTAGGGTACGATCAAAAGGCCCAAAACGATTTTCGAGCCTATGGTACATCTAGCGCAAAACCATGCACCAATCTTGCACCGACACTAACACTGTCTCCAAACGGAAAGAAGCGAGATTCCACATGACCCACGCCACCTAGGAGTTCCATCCGGTGAGCCCAAAATGATTTTCGAGCCTATGGTACGCTCGACGCAAATTGTGCACCTATCTTATGGCAACATTAGCACTATCTCCAAAATGAAAAAAACGAGCTTCCACTTGAGCCTCATCACCTAGTGGTACCATCGAAAGTGTGTCCAAAACTATTTTTCGAGCCTATGGTACATCTAGCGCAAACCATGCACTAATCTTGCACGACACTAACATAACACTATCTCCAAACGGAAAGAAGCGAGATTCCACATGACCCACGCCACCTAGGAGTTCCATCTGCAAAAGGCCCAAAATGATTTTTTCGAGCCTATGGTACGCTCGACGAAAACCATGCACCTATCTATCGCCAAGTTCATAGCACTATCTCCAAACCCAAAGAAGCGAGATTCCACTTGACCCACGCCACCTAGAGTTCCATCGGCAAAGGCCCAAAATGATCTCGAGCCTATGGTACATCTAGCGCAAAAAATGCACCTCACATAACTAGACACTATCTCCAAACGGAAAGAAGCGAGATTCCACATGACCCACATCACCTAGGAGTTCCATCGTGCAAGGCCCAAAATGATTTCGAGCCTATGGTACATCTAGCGCAAACCATGCACCATGCACCGACACTCAACACTGCTCCAAACGGAAAGAAGCGAGATTCCACATGACCCACGCCACCTAGGAGTTCCATCTCAAAGGCCCAAAATGATTTTTGAGCCTATGGTACGCTCGATGCAAACATGCACCTATCTTGCGCCAAGATTAGCACTATCTCCAAACAAAGCGAAGCCACTTGAGCCTCGCCACCTAGGGTACGATCGCAAAAGGCCCAAAATGATTTCTCGAGCCTATGGTACGCCTAGCGCAAACCATGCACTAATCTTGCATGTACACTCAACACTGCTCCAAACGGAATGAAGCGAGATTCCACATGACCCACGCCACCTAGGAGTTCCATCTCAAAAGGCCCAAATTGATTTTTGAGCCTATGGTACGCTCGATGCAAACCGTGGCACCAATCTTTGCTTCACGATTAGCACTATCTCCAAACAAAGCGAAGCCACTTGAGCCTCGTCACCTACGGTACGAGACGATCGGGAAAAGGCCCAAAAATAATTTCGAGCCTATGGTACATCTAGCGCAAAACCATGCACCAATCTTGCAATCAAACTAACACGGTCTCCAAACAAAGAAGCGAGATTCCACATGACCCACGCCACCTAGGAGTTCCATCGGGAGCATCCAAAACAATTTTCGAGCCTATGATACGCTCGACGCAAATTGTGCACCTATCTTTATGCACAACATTAGCACTATCTCAAAATGCACTAAAACGAAGCTTCCACTTCAGCCTCATCACCTAGTGGTACCGCCGAGTGTGTCCAAAACTATTTCTCGAGCCAAGGTCAGAGTCGGGCCGTGAACGCCGCCTCCACCCATCAATCGAAGTTATCCCACACCTCTCATCGAAAAGATCGGGAACAAACTCTAGCGGGATCATATCATTCGACTGGCTGCTTTGACAGCTTGTTTTGTTGTCAGCGGCACCGATACACTTCACTCCACGGTTGTAGACTTGTTGGTTGCCGCCACCTCCTGCTTTGGCTTGGTAAGAACTTGTAAGGGCTTGTTTTAACAAGTCGAGTTTGAGAGAATTACAACCCATACATCCTAGTAGTTGATAGGAGGATACATATTATTTTTGTGTTTCTTGTTTTCTACTAATCATGGCAGTGATATGGAGATTTTTGAGCTGTTGAAACTAGACCTCTCATATTCAGTTCCCATCTTCCACAATGCACAATGCAAGACTTCTTTAAAATCAGCATCATGAGCATATCGGTCTTTAATTGTTTCTAACCCAAAGATCTTGTAATCAAGTTGATTCAAGAAAGTATATCTCCTAGACAATGCATCTCGCAATGATATTATCCTTCCTTTCTTGTGTTTGATAACATAAGGAAAAGATTCAATAAATTCAACCCATTTTGCATGTCTATTTATCTCAGCTTTTCCTTGACTACTTAATATGCTTCAAAGATTCATGATCGTAATGTATAACAAATTCTTTTAATACAAATAATGCCGCCATGTTTCTAATGTCCGCACTAGAGCATATAATTCCTTATCATATGTAGAATAATTAAGAATAGGCCCGCCAATTTCTCACTAAAGTATGCAATGTGTTTTCCTTCTTGTAACAAAACACCACCCAATCCAATTCCACTCGCATCACATTCAAGCTCGAAAGTCTTATTAAAATCGTGGAGTTGGAGTAGAGGGCATGTGTTAACTTATCTTTCAAAGACATGGAAGGCGTGTTTTGTGCTTTGCCCCAAGAAAAGGGCACTCCCTTCTTTGTAAGCTCATTCAATGGTGCAAAGAATGGTGCTGAAGTCCTTCACAAAACGGCGATAGAAACCAAGAAGTCCTAGGAAACTCCCAGACTTGTGTGACGCTGTGGGTACAGCCATCCTTGTATAGCTTCCACCTTGGCTTTATCAACCTCAATTCCCTCGTGGAGGACAACATAGCCAAGAAACGACACTCGATCGGGTGCAGTAAAGTGCACTTCTCAAGGTTACTAAACAAACGTGCATCACGAGAGCATTGAAAACAAAGACGTAAGTGATCAAGGTGTTCATCCATGGATTTGCTATAAATCAAGATATCATCAAAGTAGACGACAACAAATTTCCCAATGAAAGCACGCAAAACCTCGCTCATTAATCTCATGAAAGTACTAGGTGCATTAGTTAACCCAAAAGGCATGACTAACCACTCATATAGACCGAACTTGGTTTTGAAAGCAGTTTTCCATTCATCTCCCAATTTCATACTTAATCTGTGGTACCCACTACGCAAATCAACCTTTGAAAACACAACAAGCACCACTCAATTCATCAAGCATATCATCTAATCGTGGAATAGGGTGTCGATATCGAATGGTGATATTATTAATAGCCCTACAATCAACACACATGCGCCTATGTTCCATCTTTCTTAGGCACTAAAATCATCGGAACAAAGACAAGGACTAAGAGACTCACGCATTACATAACCTTTGTCTAGTAGTTCTTGCACTTGTCGCTGAATTTCCTCTCGCTTCTCCGGATTGGTCCTCAGATGACGACGGTTTGGCAAAGATGCTCCAAGGATAAGATCAATTTGGTGCTCAATCCTCAGATTGGTGGCAGCCCCACCGGTATCTCAATGGGAAACACATCGTAATACTCGCAAAATGTTAGCAATAAATAGGGGCAAAGAACGCTGTATATCCTCAAATGAAATCAAAGCATCCTTGCATACCAAAGCATAAGCAACAGAGGTGGATGTATTGAACTCATTAATATCAGATTTTGTAGCAAGCATACAACGCCCTTTCAATTTTATCTCATCTTTGTCATCAACAACAGATTTGTCACTCTCGCTTTTTTGCTTTTGCAAATTTTAGTAACATCAGATTGCATAATAGCTTCAGAGACATAGGATGCAACACAATTTTTCGATCATGGTATAGAAACGAATATTGATTTGATCTACCATGATGCATCGAATCTCTATCAAATTGCCATGGTCTACCTAGCGTAATATTGCAAGCTTGCATAGGCACAACATCACATTCAACAATATCTTTGTATGATCCGATGGCAAAATCGATTCGCATCAGCCTGCACCTTTTGCCTTACCACCGTTGTTCAGCCATTGGATGTAGTAGGGATGGGGTGTGGTTTGGTGGTGAGGGCGAGCTTCGCACTCATGTCGCCATTTGCCAAGTTGTTGCAGCTACCTCCATCAATGATCATGCGGCATTTAACGCCTCCTTGATGACACACTTTGTTTGGAATAAAGTGTGTCGCTGATTTTGCTCCGCTTTCTCCATTTGTGCACTAAGCACTCGCTGCATACAATCAAGCTCTCATAGTGCTCCGCATCACCGCATTAATGTGTTCTTCTATGTGTTCCTCACTACCGTGATAGTCACCGCAAGCAATGCAAGTGTATCTTCATCAAAATCACTAGCAGATGAACACTCACCATCATCTTTGACAATCATAACACGCTTGTTTGGGCAACACGCATCATATGGCCATATCCCTTGCAATCGATGACATTGTATGTTGCTTGTTCTAATTGTCGATGCCACGGATGAAGTACTCGCAATGGGCTTTTTATTTTTGTCTTCGCCATCGAATTGGTGGGGCAGCTTGAGTCTTGTCACTAGATGAAGGCGAGAATACGGTAGACGGAGTTGTAGACGCGCTGCTGCCATGAACTAGCTTTCCTCGCAGTAAACATTAGTCCTTGCGCTTAGCACGTCGTCCTCAAGACTTCCCTGCTCAGCTTTACAAGCAAGATGAAACAGTTTGGTTACGTTATTGTATTCTTTGTGTTTAGGATATCCTGAATTTCCGATTTAACCCACCTAAAAATCTAGCCATAGCAGGTTCCTCATCCTCCTCTAATTTACAATGCAACATACCCGCTTGTAATTCCCGATAGTATTCTTCTACACTTTTAGAACCTTGTCTCAATTGTCGCAACTTATTTATCATATCACTGCATAGTAAGATGGAACAAATCTAGCTCTCATGGCTCGCTTCAACAAGATCCCAAGTTTTAGGTATGTTATTAGAGTTTTTCTTGCCATATTCAATCCACCAAACAGAAGCAAAATGTGAACTCACTAGTAGCATTTCTAACACGTGTGTTCTCGTGAAATTCATGGCATGCAAACTTTTGATCAACAAAGAATCTCCCAAGTAATGTATGCATCGTGGTCATATTTTCCATCAAAAGGAGGTATTTTAAATTTAATCTCATCGAAAGCATCATCATTATTGTGTACCTCAAGGTCATGCGGCGGCCACCCATACCTCTACGGTTGCCAGACGTAGGCGACGCCGATCACGAAAGTGTCTCGATCATCATGCTCAAGATCACCGTGGTATTCTTCATCATAACTACCATCCTCTCGATCTTCCTCCTTCTTTTCTTCTTTATGCTGGTCTTTATCATTGTTGTGGAGGTCATCAAAACGCTCAAAGCAGAAAGCAAAGAAGGCTTTTGTCCACACTAGCAATGGATCGCTTCCAAACCCGCAAGCTTGTTGTTTGCGGTAATCATGTAGCCTCCAACCGCCCAAGTTTGTCATTTGTCACCCGCAAGTCATTATCAAGTCCCTCCGCAGTGCAACTTCACTTTCCTTTCAAAATGTTGTATGATGCCCTTTGTGCGAGGCGTAATGTGGAATTTGGTTATCTTCACCGATTCCGCCATGCTTCAAAGGCAAAGACAACAAGAAGACAAGTGAAGAAATAAAAGCCCTACAACTACTAGGATGTAGCTACAAAGAAGTCGCCACTTCCACCTATTACACAAGTTCTTACCAGCCTACCTTGCTCGACAGAGGGGTCATCTACCAACAAGTCTCGCAAAGAATGGATGAAGTGTATCGGTGCCGCAAAGACGAGACCCGCAAGTTGCAGAATATGTGGAGCTATAGGTGGGTGGAAACAAGGAAACTAACTAGCACCACGTTAGTTACAAAAGCAAGCTGAATAATCGCTCAACTGGCGCAGACTGTGGCTGGTCCTAGTCTAGACCGTGCTAGAGACGCGAGCCTCGACACAAAGGAGAGCACAACACACCACCAAGTGAACGAAAAATCTCTAAGATCAGCCCTTTCTTCTTTTTCTTTTGCTTCTTTCTCTTTTTTTTTTCTTTTTTTTGAATATATATTTTTTTTCAGGGGCACTCAAAACTGATTATATGAACAAGAACACTCCCAAAGAGTAACTCAGCACACACACTCTCTCTCTCTCTATAGAGTAAGCCACCTGCTTAGATATGAATACTTGTCATGGGTTCGCTTGATATTTGTAGCATTGTGGTGAATCGATTCCTCGTCCGATTGAACTTCCAATTCTACTCGGATTTGGCCAACAAATGAGGAATACCCCATTCCTTGATCCGACTCAAACTTGAAAACCTACTTGGATTCGGCCAACAGAGAGGAAACAGCCAATTCCTTGTCCGATTCAAACTTCAAACCCTACTTGGATTCGCCAACAGAGAGACTATATGATAGCGCTGTGGTTGTGATAGAACGTGACAAGAACTCAAACTCTAAAGGACTAAAACTAAGACCAAGAACTTGACACAACCGATGCAACCGACGACTCAACAAGCCCTAACTAGGTAGCACTAGCCATGGCCCAAAGGTCTATAGGATTGTAGGAAACTAATCTACTATTTTTTTGGCTTTTTGGACTGTAGGAAAATAAAAACAGCTTAAGAATTACAAGTCTCTCACCGATAAACCTTGCTCGATTACTAATTGATATGAACCCGCTTAGGGTTTATGGACGATCTTTCGATGAGAGAGGTGAGATCACCGATTTGGTGGATGGAGATGACGTTTCACGGCCCGACTACAGCCCTTCCAAGACCGCGCGCTTTAGCAATCGATACACCACCTCCAAAAGCCGCCACGATCTTGTGGAGCGACAACCAGCCACTAGGGCTCCTGGCCCCGCAAGCAATCAAGAACTAGCAAGAACAAGGAAACAAGCACTGAATTTGCAAGATGAAATTGAAAGCCTCAAACTGAATCTTATGATGAGTGGGGTTCAAGACAAGGAGACGGGCGGCTGGATCAAGACGCGCTACCACAAGCAAGTAGGAAAGGCTAAACTTGATCTAAACAAAACCCAAGTGTTCCCGGTATGCTTAAGGGGTATATGACGGTGGAGGACGACCACAAGAGAGTTTGGGTCGTGCTCCAACCCTAGGACGCGTCCCTCACCGGACTCTAAACGATACAAGCCCATTGGGCTAACTTAAGGTGGCGACAGCACCCTTGGACTGTTGACGCGCTGCTTCTGAGCAGGTATGAGTATGAGGTCAGATCCGTATGAAAGTAGACTTTATTAGCTTTCCAACAAGTCCATAATCACCCCAATCCGACTCAGATGTAAACCGCATGCACCGCCGCAAGTTGGAGGTGTGCTGCAGTCCGAATCCAGCCTACGCGAGTCCTTTTCCTTTCGGTCTTCTCCTTGATTCCTAATCAAAACAAGAGTGCACGTGTCTCCAAGATCTAAACAGGATGGACAAGAGCTCAAGAAGGAACTCACTTGATGATTAAGTGTTCGAGCACGAGCACGGGTAATAGGACCAGCAAAGTGTCGGGCGCGGACGGCGTGGATGTATGATCGGTGTTGATGTCCTCATCACCGTGTCACCCATTTGGAGACAAAGGTTAATCTTGACGCAAGATAGGAGCACGGTTTATGCTGAATATACAATAGGCTCCGTGAATCATTTTGGACGACTCGATGGTACCACTAGGTGACGAGGCTCAAGTGGAAGTCGGTTTCGCCTTTCGGACATGGTGCTAATCTTGACGCAAGATAGGTGCATGGTTTGCATCGAATGTATCATAGGATCGGAAATCATTTTGGACGCACCCGATGGAACTCCTACATGACGTGGGTCATGTGGAATCTCTTCATTCCGCTTGGAGACAAAGTGTTAGTGTCGGTGCAAGATAGGTGCATGGTTTTGCGCTTAGATGTACCATAGGCTTACAAATCGGTTTTGACGCACCCGATGGTACCACTAGGTGACAAGGCTTAGGTGGAAGCTCGTTTCAAACTGCTTTCGAGACAAAGGTTAATCTTGACGCAAGATAGGAGCACGGTTTGTGTCAAATATATCATAGGCTCCAGAATCGCTTTTGGACGCACCCGATGGAACTCCTCGTGACGTGGGTCATGTGGAATCCACTTTTTCTATTTGGAGACAGGTTAGTGTTGGTGCAAGATAGGTGCATGGTTGCGCCACATGTACCGATGGAACTCCAAGGTTACGTGGGTCACGTGGAATCTCACCTCTTTCCATTTGGAGACAAGTGTTAGTGTCGGTGCAAGATAGGTGCTTGGTTGCGCCTTACATGTACCGTAGGCTTACAAATCGCTTTTGGACGCACCCGGCTACCACTAGGTGACGAGGGCTGTGGAAGCTAGTTTTGGCCTGCTTGGGGACAAGTGTTAATCTTGACACAAGATAGGTGCACGGTTTGGCGCCGAACGTACCATAGGCTCGGTAATCGCTTTTGGACGCACTCTGATGGAACTCCCCGGTGACGTGGGGTCATGTGGAATCTCACTTCTTTCCATTTGGAGATGTGGTTATTGTCGCAATGCATGGTTTGCGCTTAGACATACCATAGGCTCGTAAATCATTTTGGACGCATTCGATGGCACCCTAGGTGACGAGGCTCAAGTGAAACTCGCCCGCTTGGAGATAGTGCTAATGTTGACGCAAGATAGGTGCACGGTTTGCGCCGAACGATCATAGCCTCGAAAATCGCTTTTGGACGCACCTGATGGAACCCTAGGTGACGTGGGTCATGTGGAATCTCGGTTCTTCGCTTGGGAGACAAAGTTGTTTGTGTCGGTGCAAGATAGGTGTATGGTTTGGCGCTTAGACATACCATAGGCTCATGAATCATTTTGGACGCACGGATGGTACCACTAATTGATGAGGTCCAAGTGGAAGCTCGCTTCGCTTTTCAACATGGTGCTAATCTTGACGCAAGATAGGTGCATGGTTTGCGCCGAATGTACCATAGGATCGAATATCATTTTGGACGCACCGATGGAAATCCTAGGTGACGTGGGTCATGTGGAATCTCACTTCATTCCGCTTTGGAGATGTGGTTAGTGTCGGTGTTAGGTGCATGGTTTGGCGCTTAGATATACCATTGTCTTACAAATCATTTTGGACGCACCGATGGTACCATTAGGTAACGAGGCATAGGTGGAAGCTCGTTTCAAGCCCATTTGGAGACAAAGTTAATCTTGACGCAAGATAGGAGCACGGTTTACGCCGAATATACAATAGGCTCCGCAATCATTTTGGACGCACTCGATGGTACCACTAGGTGATGAGGCTCAAGTGGAAGCTCATTTCGCCTTTTGGACATGGTGCTAATCTTGACGCAAGATAGGTGCATGGTTTGCATCGAATGTATCATAGGATCGTAGATCATTTTGGACGCACCCGATGGAACTCCTACATGACGTGGGTCATGTGGAATCTCTCTTCATTCCGCTTGGAGACAAAGTGTTAGTGTCGGTGTAAGATAGGTGCATGGTTTGCGCTTAGATGTACCATAGGCTTACAAATCGGTTTTGACGCACCCTGGATGGTACCACTAGGTGACAAGGCTTAGGTGGAAGCTCGCTTCGCCTGCTTTCGAGACAAAGGCTAATCTTGACGCAAGATAGGAGCACGGCTTGTGTTAATATATCATAGGCTCCGCAATCGCTTTTGATGCACCCGATGGAACTCCCTGGTGATGTGGGTCATGTGGAATCTCACTTTTTCTCGCTTGGAGACAGGTTAGTGTTGGTGCAAGATAGGTGCATGGTTTACGCTTACACATACCATAGTCTCGTAAATTATTTTGATGCTTCCGATGGTACCACTAGGTGACGAAGCTCAAGAGGAAGCTTGTTTCGCCTTTCGCATAAAGAGCTAATCTTGACGCAAGATAGGTGCACATTTTCCATCAAACGTACTATAGGCACGTAAATCGCTTTTGGAGGCACCGATGGAACCCCAAGGTGGCGTGGGTCATGTGGAATCTCGCTTCTTTCCGGTTGGAGACAAGTTGTTAGTGTTTGGTGCAAGATAGGTGCATGGTTTGTACTAGACGCACTATAGGCTCAAAATCATTTTGGACGACTCGATGGTACCACTAGGTGACGAAGCTCAATTGACTCTCATTTCGCCTTTTGAACATAGAGCTAATCTTGACGCAAGATAGGTGCACAGCTTTGTGTCGAAAGTAGCATAGACACGTAAATCGCTTTTGGAGGCACCCGATGGAACTCCTAGGTGACGTGGGTCATGTGGAATCTCACACTTTCTCGCTTGGAGACAGGTTAGTGTTGGTGCAAGATAGGTGCATGGGTTTGCGCTTAGACATACCATAGTCTCGTAAATCATTTTGATGCACCGATGGTACCTTAGGTGACAAGACTCAAGTGAAAGCTCGCCTGCTTGGAGATAGTGCTAATGTTGACGCAAGATAGGTGCACGGTTTGCGCCGAACATATCATAGGTTCAAAAATCGCTTTTGGAGGCACCTGCTGAACTCCTAGGTGACGTGGGTCATGTGGAATCTCGCTTTTCCGCTTTGGAGACAAAGTGTTAGTGTTGGTGCAAGATAGTTGCATGGTTTGCACTAGACGCACTATAGGCTCAAATCGCTTTTGGACGCACTCGATGGTACCACAATGTGATGAAGCTCAAGTGGAAGCTCGCTTTGGCCCGATGACAGACAAGTATAATCTTGACGCAAGGTAGGTGCACGGTTTGGCGCCGAACGCACTCATAGGCTCTAAGAATCGCTTTGGACGCACTGATGGAACTCCCGGGTGACGTGGGTCATGTGGAATCTCACTTCTTTCTCGCTTTGGAGCCGTGGTTATTGTCGCTGCATGGTTTGCGCTTAGACATACCATAGGCTCATAAATCATTTTTGATTTAATCCGATGGCACCCTAGGTGATGAGGCTCAAGTGAAACTCGCCCGCTTTGGAGATAGTGCTAATGTTGACGCAAGATAGGTGCACGGTTTGCGCCGAACGATTACAGCTCTCGAAAATCATTTTGGACGCACCCGATGG
Source organism: Miscanthus lutarioriparius (assembly GCA_904845875.1). Lineage (NCBI taxonomy): Eukaryota > Viridiplantae > Streptophyta > Magnoliopsida > Poales > Poaceae > Miscanthus > Miscanthus lutarioriparius. The sequence continues at coordinate 45,243 of CAJGYO010000690.1, forward strand.
ACCTCCTAGGTGACGTGGGTCATGTGGAATCTCGCTTTTCTCGCTTTGGAGACAAAGTTAGTTAGTGTTGGTGCAAGATAGTTGCATGGTTTGCACTAGACGCACCATAGGCTCGTAAATCATTTTGGACGCACTCGATGGTACCACAAGGTGACGAAGCTCAAGTGTTAGCTCGCTTCGCCTTTCGTGGGTGGAGCTAATCTTGATGCAAGATAGGTGCACGGTTTGCGCCGAACGCATTCATAGGCACGGAAATTGTTTTGATGCACCGCGCTGGAACTCCCTATGTTACGTGGGGTCACGTGGAATCTCACGCCTTCCGCTTGGGAGACAAGAAAGTTAGTGTCGGTGCAAGATAGGTGCATGGTTGCGCCACATGTACTATGGGCTTACAAATCGCTTTGGATGCACCCGGTGGGTACCACTAGGTGACGAGGCCTGTGTGGAAGCTCGCTTTGGCCCGCTTGGGGACAAAGTGCTAATCTTGACGCAAGGTAGGTGCACTGCTTGGCGCCGAACGCACTATAGGCTCGGAAATCGCTTTGGACGCACCCGATGGAACTCCCCGGTGACGGGTCATGTGGAATCTCACTTCTTTCTCGCTTGGAGATGTGGTTATTGCAAGCTGCATGGTTTGGCGCTTAGACATACCATAGGCTCGTAAATCATTTTGGACGCAACCGATGGCACCCTAGGTGACGAGGCTCAAGTGAAACTCTCGCCCGCTTGGAGATAGTGCTAATGTTGACGCAAGATAGGTGCAACGGTTTGCGCCGAACGATCATAGCCTCGAAAATCGCTTTTGGACGCACTCCGATGGAACTCCTAGGTGACGGGTCATGTGGAATCTCGCTTCTTTCTCGCTTGGAGACAAAGGTTTGTGTCGGTGCAAGATAGGTGCATGGTTTGGCGCTTAGACATACCATAGGCTCATGAATCATTTTGGACGCACGTGATGGTACCACTAATTGATGAGGTCCAAGTGGAAGCTCGCTTCGCCTTTTCAACATGGTGCTAATCTTGACGCAAGATAGGTGCATGGTTTGGCGCCGAATGTACCATAGGATCGAATATCATTTTGGACGCACCCGATGGAAATCCTAGGTGACGGGTCATGTGGAATCTCACTTCATTCCGCTTTGGAGATGTGGTTAGTGTCGGTGCAAGATAGGTGCATGGTTTGGCGCTTAGGTAAATCATTTTGGAGGCACCGATGGAACTCCTAGGTGACGTGGGTCATGTGGAATCTCGCTTCTTTCCGCTTGGAGACAAGGTTAGTGTTGGTGTAAGGTAGTTGCATGGTACCACTAGGTGACGAAGCTCAAGTGGAATCTCGCTTCGCCTTTCTGACATAGAGCTAATCTTGACGCAAGATAGGTGCACGGTTTACGCCGAACATACCATAGGCACGGAAATTGTCTGGACGCACTCGATGGAACCCTAGGTGACGTGGGGTCATGTGGAATCTTCGGTTTTTCCATTTGGAGACAGATTAGTGTCGGTGCAAGATAGGCATATTTTGGCGCTAGAGGTACCTTTTTAGGCTTATAAATCATTTTGGACGCACCGATGGTACCACTAGGTGATGAGGCTCTGTGCAAGCTCGCTTTGGGCGCTTTGGAGACAAAGGCTAATCTTGACGCAAGATAGGTGCACGGGTTTGCGCCGAATGTACCATAGGCTCTCAGTAATCGCTTTTGGACGCACCCGATGCAATCGCTTTGGACGCACCGATGGAACTCCTAGGTGGCGTGGGTCATGTGGAATCTCGCTTCTTTCCGTTGGAGACAAGTTAGTGTCGGTGCAAGAGAGGTGCATGGTTTGCACTAGACGCACTATAGGCCCAGAATCATTTTGGACATACTGATGGTACCACTAGGTGACGAAGCTCAAGTGGAATCTCTTCGTTTCGCCTTTCGGACATAGAGCTAATCTTGACGCAAGATAGGTGCATGGTTTACATCGAACATACCATAGGCACGGAAATTGTTTTGGACGCACCGATGGAACTCCTAGGTGACGTGGGGTCATGTGGAATCTCGCTTCTTCCATTTGGAGATGATTAGTGTTTCAGACAAGATAGGTGCAAGGTTTGGCGCTAGAGGTACTTTTAGGCTTATAAATCATTTTGGACTTAACCCGATGGTACCACTAGGTGATGAGGCCTGTGGAAGCTCGCTTTTCGGGCGCTTTGGAGACAAAGTGCTAATCTTGACGAAGATAGGTGCACGGTTTGGCGCCGAATGTACCATAGGCTCGGCAATCATTTTTGACGCACCCGATGTAATCGTATTGACGCACCCCGATGGAACTCCTAGGTAGCGTGGGTTATGTGGAATCTCGCTTCTTTCCGTTGGAGAAGCAGTTAGTGTCGGTGCAAGATAGGTGCATGGTTTGCACTAGACGAGCATAGGCTCAAAATCATTTTGGACGCACTCGATGGTACCACTAGGTGATGAGGCTCTGTGGAAGCTCGCTTTTGGTCCGCTTTGGAGACAAAGTATAATCTTGACGCAAGATAGGTGCACGGTTTGCATCGAATGTACCATAGGCTCGGCAATTGTTTTGGACGCACCCGATGGAACTCCAAGGTGCGCGGGTCATGTGGAATCTCGCTTTTCTCGTTGGAGACAAAGTTAGTGTCGGTGCAAGATAGGTGCATGGTTTGCACTAGACGCACTATAGGCTCAAAAATCATTTTGGATGCACTCGATGGTACCACTAGGTGACGAAGCTCAAGTGGAAGCTCGTTTCGCCTTCGGACATAGAGCTAATCTTGACGCAAGATAGGTGCACGCTTATGCCGAAAAGTAGCGAGGCACGTAAATCGCTTTTGGAGGCACCGATGGAACTCCTAGGTGACGTGGGTCATGTGGAATCTCACTCTTTCTATTTGGAGACATGTGGTTAGTGTTGGTGCAAGATAGGTGCATGGTTTATGCGCTTAGACATACCATAGTCTCGTAAATCATTTTGGATGCACCCGATGGTATCTTAGGTGATTTAGACTCAAGTGAAAGCTCGCCCGCTTGGAGATAGTGCTATCGCTGACGCAAGATAGGTGCACGGTTTGCGCCGAACATATCATAGGTTCGAAAATCGCTTTTGGAGGCACCCGCTGGAACTCCTAGGTGACGTGGGTCATGTGGAATCTCGCTTCTTTCCGCTTGGAGACATTGTTAGTGTTGGTGCAAGATAGTTGCATGGTTGGCACCAGACGCACTATAGGCTCGTGAAATCATTTTGGACGCACTCGATGGTACCATAAGGTGACGAAGCTCAAGTGGAAGCTCGCTTTCGCCCCTTTCGGACATAGAGCTAATCTTGACGCAAGATAGGTGCACGGTTTATGCCGAACGTACCATAGGCACGGAAATTGTTTTGATGCACCGATGGAACTCCTAGGTTACGTGGGTGACGTGGAATCTCACTTCTTTCTCGCTTATGCATGTTGTTAGTGTCGGTGCAAGATAGGTGCATGGTTGCGCTTACATGTACCGTAGGCTTACAAATCGCTTTTGGACGCACCCAAGGTACCACTATGATAGAGCTGGAGTGCCCGATCCTTCGTGAATGGAGGATAACTCACGATTTGGTGGGTGTCGACCGCGATCCGACTACGATTTAACAAGTCCGTGGTGCCTTAGCAATCGCTTTGAACCAACTCCGATGGTTATTGACCTTGCTGGTGCTAGATCAACTCGATCACGAAGATCAATTCCTCACCGGCAATCAAGAACAAGCAAGAATTTGAGGCGAGCAACCTCGAATATTACTCAAGGTTGGGTTCCTAATTACACGAAGACTTAAGCATCGGAAGTAGCAATGGCTAACTTAAGCAAAACAAAACCTAAGCTAAAGAGGGGGCGAGCCTCTGCCAAATAGGGGAGGAGGGAGGAAGGAGGACGCCCACCGCCCACAAGGTGTGGAATAGGCGCCCAAACAACCACACACACCATCTCCTTGATCCCCTTTCTCGATTTAGGTGGCGCAAGACCTTCCGGTTATTTCTTGACAAAACTAAAACACATAGGTGGCGCAAAGCACCTAGACATTATTCTCGGGGTGTTCATCATGAGCATAGATGGCGTGATGCACTTAGGAAACTTCGTCCTTCATTCTTCAAAATCATCACGAAGTTTAATTCTCGCACGAGCTCGAGTGAGTGGTCCCGTGGCGCCAGGTCGGGTTCGGGCTTGGAGTAGCCATTCCCTGTCGGGGTTGATGTCCTCATCATCCTCCCTTCTTGAATCAAGTCGCCCTCGACAGCAGCCTTCTCACCTCACCCAGACATGGTTTCAAATCGCAACATTAAAACTAGAGGAAAACACCATAGTCTCCGCAGCAGTGTCAAGTATATAAGCATTATCATTGATTTTCTTTAACACCTTGAAGGACCAAGAAGACGGGCATCAGCCTTAGACTCCAAGGCAAACTAGGAAAGCGATCTCATGCTAAAATGCAACCAAACCAAGTCACCAGTGTTTGTTTTGGCTTTGTGGACAATAGGACAATGAACAACTGGAAACTAAAGGATAAACTCAATAAAACTCACCGATCAACCCGATTTTTGATACCACTTGATAGAGTCGAGTGCCCGATCCTTCAAGTGAGTGGAGGATAACTCACGATTTGGTGGTGTCGACCTCGCGATCCCGACTCACGATTTAACAAGTCCGTGGCGCTTTTAGCAATCGCTGAACCAACTCCCGATGGTTGTTGACCTTGCTGGTGCTAGATCAACTCGATCACGAAGATCAATTCTCGCCGCAATCAAGAACAAGCAAGAATTTGAGGCGAGCAACCCTCAATATTACTCAAGGTGGGGTTCCGAATTACACTAAGACGAAGCTTGAAGTAGCAATGGCTAACTTAAGCAAAAACAAAACTAAGTTAAAGAGGGGGCAGCCCCGTTAAATAGGGGAGGAGGAGGAAGGAGGACGCCCACCGCCCACACAAGGCAGGAATAGGCGCCCAAACAAAGCCACACACCATCTCCTTGATCCCTTTCCTCGATTTAGGTGGCGCAAAGACCTTCCCGGGTTATTTCTTTGACAAAACTAAAAACACATAGGTGGCGCAGCACCTAGACATTATTCGCAAGTGTGTTCATCATGAGCATAGATGGATGATGCACTTAGGAAAACTTCTGTGTCCTTCATTCTTCAAAATCATCACGAAGTTTAATTCACGTGCACGAGCTCGAGTGAGTGGTCCCGTGGCGCCGTGGCTTGTTCGGGGCTTGGAGTAGCCATTCCCATGTCGGAAGTTGATGTCCTCATCACACTAGGTGACGAGGCTCGTGGAAGCTCGCTTTGGCCTGCTTGGGGACAAAGCATAATCTTTGACGCAAGATAGGTGCACGGTTTGTGTCTTAATGTACCATAGGCTCGGCAATCGCTTTGGACGCACTCCGATGGAACCCCGGTGACGTGGGGTCATGTGGAATCTCACTTCTTTACATTTGGAGACAAGTTTATTGTCGCATGGTTTGCACTAGACATACCATAGGCTCGTAAATCATTTTGGACGCACCCGATGGCACCCTAGGTGACGAGGCTCAAGTGAAACTCGCCCGCTTGGAGATAGTGCTAATGTTGACGCAAGATAGGTGAACGGTTTGGCGCCGAATGTATCATAGCCTCGAAAATTGTTTTGGACGCACCATGGAACTCCTAGGTGACGGGTCATGTGGAATCTCGCTTTTTCTATTTGGAGATGTTGTTAGTGTCGGTGCAAGATAGGTGCATGGTTTGGCGCTTAAACATACCATAGGCTCATGAATCATTTTGGACGCACGCGATGGTACCACTAATTGACGAGGTCCAAGTGGAAGGTCGCTTCGCCTTTCTTAACATGGTGCTAATCTTGACGCAAGATAGGTGCATGGTTTATGCTTGAATGTACCATAGGATCGAATATCATTTTGATGCACCCGATGGAAATCCTAGGTGACGGGTCATGTGGAATCTCACTTCATTCCGCTTTGGAGACAAGCAGTTAATGTCGGTGCAAGATAGGTGCATGGTTTGGCGCTTAGATATACCATAGTCTTACAAATCATTTTGGACGCACCCGATGGTACCATTAGGTAACGAGGCCTAGGTGGAAGCTCGTTTCACTTCGCTTGAGACAAAGGCTAATCTTGACGCCGATAGGAGCACGGTTTGCGCCGAATATACAATAGGCTCCGCGAATCATTTTGGACGACTCGATGGTACCACTAGTGACGAGGCCTGGCGGAAGCTCGCTTCGCCTTTCGACATGGTGCTAATCTTTGACGCAAGATAGGTGCATGGTTTGCATCTTAATGTATCATAGGATCGTAAATCATTTTGGACGCATTCGATGGAACTCCTACATGACGTGGGTCATGTGGAATCTCTCTTCATTCTGCTTGGGAGACAAAGTTAGTGTCGGTGTAAGATAGGTGCATGGTTTTGCTTAGATGTACCATAGGCTTACAATCGCTTTTGACGCACCCGATGGTACCACTAGGTGACAAGGCTTAGGTGGAAGCTCGCTTCGGCCTGTTTCGAGGCAAAGGTTAATCTTGACGCTTAGAAAGGAGCACGGTTTGTGTTAATATATCATAGGGCTCCGCAATCATTTTGAGGCACCCAATGGAACTCCTCGTGACGTGGGGTCATGTGGAATCTCGCTTTTTCTGTTTGGAGACAGTGGGTTAGTGTTGGTGCAAGATAGGTGCATGGTTTACGCTTAGACATACCATAGTCTCGTAAATCATTTTGGACGCTCTGATGGTACCACTAGGTGACAAGCTCAAGAGGAAGCTCGCTTTGGCCTTTCGCATAAAGGGCTAATCTTGACGCAAGATAGGTGCACAGTTTCCATCAAACGCACCATAGGCACGTAAATCATTTCGAGGCACCGATGGAACCCCAAGGTGGCGTGGGTCATGTGGAATCTCGCTTTTTCTCGTTGGAGACAAAGGTTAGTGTCGGTGCAAGAGAGGTGCATGGTTTGCACTAGACGTATTATAGGCCCTGTAAATCATTTTTGACATACTCGATGGTACCACTAGGTGACGAAGCTCAAGTGGAATCTCGCTTCGCTTTTCGACATAGAGCTAATCTTGACGCAAGATAGGTGCATGGTTTACATCGAACATACCATAGGCACGGAAATTGTTTTGGACGCACTGATGGAACTCCTAGGTGACGTGGGTCATGTGGAATTCGCTTCTTCCATTTGGAGACAAGATAGTGTCGGTACAAGATAGGTGCAAGGTTTGCGCTTAGAGGTACCTTAGGCTTATAAATCATTTTTGGACGAACCCGATGGTACCACTAGGTGATGAGGCCTGTGTGTGGAAGCTCGCTTCGGTATGCTTTGAGACAAAGTATAATCTTGGACGAAGATAGGTGCACGGGTTTGCGCCGAATGTACCATAGGCTCGGCAATCATTTTTGACGCACTGGATGTAATCGTATTGGACGCACTCGATGGAACTCCTAGGTGGCGGGTTATGTGGAATCTCGCTTTTCTCGTTGGAGACAGCAGTTAGTGTCGGTGCAAGATAGGTGCATGGTTTGCACTAGACGAGTATAGGCTCAAAATCATTTTGGACACACTCGATGGTACCACTAGGTGATGAGGCTGTGTGGAAGCTCGCTTTTGGTCCGCTTTGAGAGTTAGGCTAATCTTGACGCAAGATAGGTGCACGGTTTGCATCGAATGTACCATAGGCTCGGCATTGTTTTGGACGCATCCGATGGAACTCCAAGGTGGCGGGTCATGTGGAATCTCGCTTCTTCCTCGTTGGAGACAGCAGTTAGTGTCGGTGCAAGATAGGTGCATGGTTTGCACTAGACGCACTATAGGCTCAAAAATCATTTTGGATGCACTCGATGGTACCACTAGGTGACGAAGCTCAAGTGGAAGCTCGCTTCGCCTTTCGACATAGAGCTAATCTTGACGCAAGATAGGTGCATAGCTTAAGGCCGAAAGTAGCGTAGGAGGCACGAATCGCTTTTGGAGGCACCGATGGAACTCCTAGGTGACGTGGGTCATGTGGAATCTCACTTCTTTCTATTTGGAGATGTGGTTAGTGTTGGTGCAAGATAGGTGCATGGTTTGGCGCTTAGACATACCATAGTCTCGTAAATCATTTTGATGCACCCGATGGTATCTTTAGGTGATTTAGACTCAAGTGAAAGCTCGCCTGCTTGGAGATAGTGCCATCAAGGACGCAAGATAGGTGCACGGTTTGGCGCCGAATATATCATAGGTTCGAAAATCGTTTTGGAGGCACCCGCTGGAACTCCTAGGTGACGGGCCGCGTGGAATCTCGCTTTTCCGCTTGGAGACATTGTTAGTGTTGGTGCAAGATAGTTGCATGGTTGGCACTAGACGCACTATAGGCTCGTAAATCGCTTTGGACGCACTCGATGGTACCATAAGGTGACGAAGCTCAAGTGGAAGCTCGCTTGGCCCTTTTCGGACATAGAGCTAATCTTGACGCAAGATAGGTGCACGGTTTGCGCCGAACGCATCTATAGGCACGGAAATTGTTTTGATGCACCTCATGGAACTCCTAGGTTACGGGTGACGTGGAATCTCACTTCTTTCCGCTTGCGCATGCAAGTTGTTAGTGTCGGTGCAAGATAGGTGCATGGTTGCGCTTACATGTACCGTAGGCTTACAAATCGCTTTTGGACGCATCTCAAGGTACCACTATGATAGAGCCGGAGTGCCCGATCCTTCGTGAATGGAGGATAACTACGATTTGGTGGGTGTCACCCTCGCGATCCTGACTACGCATTTAACAAGTCCGGGTGCCTTAGCAATCGCCGAACCAAGTCCCGATGGTTATTGACCTTGCTGGGTGCTAGATCAACTCGATCACGTAAGATCAATTCCTCGCTGCAATCAAGAACAAGTAAGAATTTGAGGCGAGCAACCCTGAATATTACTCAAGGTTGGGTTCCAATTACATCAAGACGAAGCATCGGAAGTAGCAATGGCTAACTTAACAAAAACAAAACCTAAGCCAAAGAGGGCGCAGCCCTGCCAAATAGGGGAGGAGGGAGGAATGAGGATTTCAAATTTCGCCCACAAGGCAGGGAATAGGCGCCCAAACAGCCCACACACCATCTCCTTGATCCCCTTTCCGATTTAGGTGGCGCAAAGACCTTCCCGGTTATTTCTGACAAAACTAAAACACATAGGTGGCGCAGCACCTAGACATTATTCGGGCAGGTTCATCATGAGCATAGATGGCGATGCACTTAGGAAACTTCGTCCTTCATTCTTCAAAATCATCATGAAGTTTAATTCACGTGCACGAGCCTCGAGTGAGTGGTCCCGTGGCGCCTCAGTGGCCGGTTCGGGCTTGGAGAAAATATTCCTGTCGTGTTGATGTCCTCATCATCCTCCCTTCTTGAATCGAAGTCGCCCCTCGACGGCAGCCTTCTCATTTCACCCGCATATGGTTTCAAATTCAAACATTAAAACTAGAGGAAAACACCATAGTTCGCAGCAAGGTCAAGTATATAAGCATTATCATTGATTTTCTTTAACACCTTGAAGGGACCAGCAAGACGGGCATCGCCTTAGACTCCAAGAACTAGGAAAGCGATCTCATAAGAAATGCAACCAAACCAAGTCACCAGTGTTTGTTTTGGTTTTATGGACAATAGGACGATGAACAACTGAAACTAAAGGATAAACTCGATAAAACTCACCGATCAACCCGATTTTTGATACCACTTGATAGAGCTGGAGTGCCCGATCCTTCGTGAGTGGAGGATAACCACGATTTGCGGGTATCGAATTCTCGCGATCCGACTACGCATTTAACAAGTCCGTGGGCGCCTTAGCAATCGCTGAACTAACTCCCATGGTTGTTGACCTTGCCGGTGCTAGATCAACTCGATCACGTAAGATCAATTCCCCGCCGCAATCAAGAACAAGCAAGAATTTGAGGCGAGCAAACTCGAATATTACTCAAGGTGGGTTCCGAATTACACTAAGACGAAGGCCGTAAGTAGCAATGCCTAACTTAAGCAAAAAACAAAACCTAAGCCAAAGAGGGGCGCAGCCTCTGCTAAATAGGGGAGGAGGAGGAAGGAGGACGCCCACCGCCCACAAGGCGTGGAATAGGCGCCCAAACAGCACCACACACCATCTCCTTGATCCCTTCCTGATTTAGGTGGCGCAAGACCTTCCCCGGTTATTTCTTGACAAAACTAAAAACACATAGGTGGCGCAAAGACCAGACATTATTCTCGGGCAGGTTCATCATGAGCATAGATGGCGATGCACTTAGGAAACTTCGGGTCCTTCATTCTTCAAAATCATCACGAAGTTTAATTTCTGCACCAGCTCGAGGAGTGGTCCCGGTGGCGCAGGTCGGGTTCGGGCTTGGAGAAGTTATTCCTGTCGGGGTTGATGTCCTCATCATCCTCCCCTTCTGAATCAAGTCGCCCTCGATAAAGAGCCTTTCTCACCTCACCCGCATATGGTTTCAAATCTGCAACATTAAACTAGAGGAAACACCATAGTCTCCGCAGTGTGTCAAGTATATAAGCATTATCATTGATTTTCTTAACACCTTTGAAGGGACCAAGAAGCATCGGGCATTAGCTTAGACTCAAGCAAACTAGGAAAGCGATCTCTGCGCAAATGCAACCAAACCAAGTCACCAGTTTGTTTTGTTTTGTGGACAATAGGACAATGAACAACTGAAACTAAAGGATAAATTGGAGCAAAACTCACCGATCAACCCGATTTTTATACCACTTGATAGAGCCGGAGTGCCCGATCCTTCGTGAGTGGAGGATAACTACGATTTGGTGGGTGTCGACCTCGCGATCCGACTCATTTATTTAACAAGTCCGTGGCGCCTTAGCAATCGGGCCAACTAACTCCCGATGGTTGTTGACCTTTGTCGGTGCTAGATCAACTCGATCACGAAGATCACCTCGCCCGCAATCAAGAACAAGCAAGAATTTGAGGTGAGCAACTCAATATTACTCAAGGTGGGGTTCCAATTACACCTAAGACTAAGCTTCGAAGTAGCAATGGCTAACTTAAGCAAAACAAAACCTAAAGCTTAAAGAGGGGGCAAACTCGGTTAAATAGGGGAGGAGGGAGGAAGGAGGACGCCCACCGCCTATTGCCCACAAGGCAGTGAATAGGCGCCCAAAAAAGCCCACACACACCATCTCCTTGATCCCCTTTCTCGATTTAGGTGGCTAAAGACCTTCCCGGTTATTTCTTGACAAAACTAAAACACATAGGCATGCAGCAGACTAGACATTATTCTCAAGGTGTTCATCATGAGCATAGATGGCGCATGCACTTAGGAAACTTCGTGTCCTTCATTCTTCAAAAAATCATCACGTTTAAGTTTAATTCACGGCACGCAGCTCTTCGAGTGAGTGGTCCCGTGGCGCCTGGCCGTTCCGCTGGAGTAGCCATTCCCATGTCGGGTTGATGTCCTCATCACACTAGGTGACGAGGCTCTGTGGAAGCTCGCTTTGGCCTGCTTGGGGACAAAGGCTAATCTTGACGCAAGATAGGTGCGGTACGCGCTTGTGTCGAATGTACCATAGGCTCGGCATCGCTTTTGGACGCATCCGATGGAACTCCTGGGTGACGTGGGTCATGTGGAATCTCACTTTACATTTGGAGACAGGTGTTTATTGTCAAAGGCATGGTTTGCACTAGACATACCATAGGCTCGTAAATCATTTTGGACGCACCCGGATGGCACCCTAGGTGATTTAGGCTCAAGTGAAACTCGCCTCCGCTTGGAGATAGTGCTAATGTTGACGCAAGATAGGTGAACGGGTTTGCGCCAATGTATCATAGCCTCGAAATTGTTTTGACGACCTGATGGAACTCCTAGTGACGGGTCATGTGGAATCTTCGCTTCTTTTCGCTTTGGAGACAAAGTTGTTAGTGTCGGTGCAAGATAGGTGCATGGTTTGCGCTAAACATACCATAGGCTCATGAATCATTTTGGACGCACGCGATGGTACCACTAATTGACGAGGTCCAAGTGGAAGGTCGCTTCGCCTTTCAACATGGTGCTAATCTTGACGCAAGATAGGTGCAGTGGTTTCGCGTTGAATGTACCATAGGATCAATATCATTTTGGATGCACCGATGGAAACT
>CAJGYO010000691.1:0-60263 GCA_904845875.1 Miscanthus lutarioriparius
TAAATATACACTATGTCTAGATATATGAATAAAGCAATGTATCTAGAAAAAAAAATAAAATGTCTTATAATTTAAAATAGAATAGTCACATTGTAAACATTCAAATACATGCACGTACATTCCTATAGCTTTCTGAACATTGAAGGGATAGAAATTGACAGAAGCTGCTATATTTTTTTTGAGGAAATTGTCTTCTACCATTAAAAAACAATTAGTTGTAAATTCTTCGACTCTCTGAGCTCATATGTAGAGTTTTTTTTGGGAACACCTCATATAGAGTTAGATACTCAAATTTAGATAGACATGTTCCAACACAAAGAACATATCAGCTCATTTTGCAAATGTGCATGCTCTTGGCCACTTTTTTCTGCGCATGTTACTAAATTTGGTGTGAAACATGTATCTCTCACCGAATAGAAGCCTCTTCAATACTCTCTCTAAATAGACAACTTTTCCAAAAGTGATGCCATAAAAAGATTGGAGTAGGCATTAGCAATTGTCTTCAAAGGACGTGTTCTTTAGCACATAGATCGAATAGGAATGGTTGCCTTGTCCTTTTTGGGATAAGATACCCTTTCATCCACCCTTTTCACCATGTATATATATTCAACATTGACACGTTATCATGCAACACTCTCTACTAAGCACTAAAATGAGATGGAGAAGATAAAGTTCAGAAAGAAAAATGAAGGACTCTACGTGATGTCAATCCACCTACAGCGGAATAGGTAATTGTTCATCGTCGCCACTAATTGGCCTTCATCTTGTAAGTAGAAATGGTTTTGTTCTCCATGTGAATCCACGACATGCAAATCCAACAATTATGTCATAAGGTATATAATTGGACTTCTTAGTTCATTAATTAATTTATGCCACTTTTATTTCATTTCTGTGATGTGCATACTACTTCCCCGTTATCGATGCTAGTGGTATGAGCTACACCCTAACTAGTCGCACCTCCACGATGTCTCCATTGATGTTTTTGTGCCTGAATGATGGCACCTATGTCATTGTGCAAATCTCCACCAGTCAAACCCACACACTGCCTAACATCCTGTGCCACTACCACTCGCTATCGAAACGCCTGTCTGCCATCATTGGCTTGAGCGTCAGCACCGACCTCTACTTGCGGTTCATCAATGCCTCCGCATGTTTTGACAACACGATGGCGAGCCTAGGCCACCATGCAATTTGGGGCTGAGCAGTACGCTCCTTGCTACCAGCATAGACCATCGCATCTCCAAGGCCAGTGAGTTCGAAAGCGTGAGTGGCGACAACGACATCGACCCTTTGGAGGTGTAGCAGCATTATCTGGACACCGACTGTAGCATCTATGGTTGGCATCCGAGATCTGGGGCAAACCAGGGAGCAATAAATTTCCCCAAGTGAAACAATTCCGTGGGGATATAAGATTATAAGTAGCCAAACTATTATAGTCTAGTACCTTTATGTTTTAGCCCTAAATACCTGTAAATAAATTTATTATGGACAATGCAAAAGAAACAACAAGAGCATCCTTGCTAAAAACAATCATAATGCTTAATATTTACGATACAAATATTAATTGTAGACCCATTGGTCTTCTAAAATTGCATTGTGATGTGTACTATCGCTTTAAAATTGAATTTATCATTGTCAATTCAAATTACATGTCCTATATGTTATGGAAATTTCTAGTATTATTCAAAGAGTTTGTTCTATGACATTCTGAAGTAACATGTATCGTTGTTCAAAGTGTTTGTCAATCGACAAACCCAATTAACATATATATTATTATTACGACCTTTTATTGCAATTACTTAAATATTTGCAATTTTCATTTTATGTTAATCCTATATATGCTTTCATTAAAACTCTAAGTGCTTACATTTATTTTTAGTACAAAATCTATTAAGTGTATTACCCTATTATTTGTATAGCATAAATGTTGCCCATACATAAGATAGTACCATAGTTACCACCACGATATCTTCACTATGAATTCTAATGTATAGTCACTATCCTCAACGTGTACCCAATAACCCAAATTAGAACAATGAGTCCATGTCTTTCTCAAAGATAATTACCTTAATTCGTATTTATATTTATCTTGCACAAGGTAATAATAGTTATTATTACTATGGATTTATATTATGTCCATGAAATATAATGACTACTCTCAACACGTGAACCCAATTCAAATTCAAATGTGAAATTAGCAAAGGTCTACACCAAGAGTCCTAATTGATTGAAACGCATAAGGAAAGATGGAATATTTCAACGAATTGATGATTTATAATGGATTAACGGTTTATTAAAGAACACAACAAAACCGACTATAAAGCCCCTATCATCAAAATATTGCCATTCAAATATAGGATGGCCCACATATAGTCTTTTCGTGTTTTTTGGAAATTGTCGTACCATTGTTTTTTCTTTTTTTTTATATAAAAACTGTTCGTCACGAGTTGTGCTTGTACTTGTACTCCTGCGCCTCCTGCAACTGCAACTCGCGCACCTGCCGCCCTGCGGCCTGTCGAAGAGACATCTGCCTTCTCCCCCGTTCACCCCGCGCGCGCTCTACCTCTCGTATCCGCCGCCCTACGAGGCTACGCCAGGTGCCTGGTCTTCGTCGGGCCCGTCGCCGGCGACAAGCACCAAAGGTATGCCCCCTTCTCTTCCTTTTGTTCTGTGCGCGCGCGCCCAAACCCTAATGTAAGCTATCTGTATTCGGATTTGATATAATTATTACACTTGTATACTGCCTACTCAATTTGACTTTTCCAAAAATTATCCAGGTGTACATGTGTACACCCATGTCCTGTAATGGGTTCGTCCTGCACGCTTAAGATCGATCTTGGTTGACTCCACAGGACTTGGTACCCCAGGCGCTTATGTTTTTCCTCCTCCCCTCCCTCCCCCAAAACTGGGCGTTTGAGTGGAAACCCCCTTGCTTATTTCTCTGTTTCTTGGAATGTATAGTAGCTTGTAATTCGAGTGTATGTATTCCTACCTTTTGTAGTTGACTCTGTTTCCCTCCCTACCAATCAACTTGTAATCGATTGCTTTAAAAGCTCTATTTCATTTTTAAAAAAACTGGGTTATTGTTGATGCACGGGAGTCAGTTTTTGGCACATTTAGACAGATTGGAACACATGTGTCATACCTTGCTGATTTTAATACACAACATCAGTGGTCAATGTAGTAGCTTAATTTAGGGTGATTGTTATTGGATAAATTAGAAGATGTTACACGCTTGCAATGGCATTTGTATACCTGATAGTTATGCAGCGTGGTGGAGGACAATTGTGAATTGGATTGTCTAATAGAGTAATAGTTTATTAATTTGCAGGAAACATATCAAGTTGTTTGGTGATAATGGATCCGAAGCATTCGGCTGAAGTGTCCAAGTACTGTTTCTTGACTACTAGTATCTTTTAGCACCAAATAAATCATAGTTTCAGTTCATTCATAAGATAATAAAAGGTCGATCTGCAGGCATTTGGACAAGCAAAATCAAGCACTAATGGAAACATACCGAGCAATGTCCCATGAGTTGCATAAACTGCAGGTGACCCTCTGATACTATGAACTATTTTGCTGCGGCATTAATATTTGATATACTGATCTTGTTAAAACTTTCTACAGATAGAAGAAGAGACAATCATGCGCAAGTTGTATGAACTGATGTCCGCGGAAGGGCTTCTTCCAAAGGTTACATTCTTTGCCTACCTATGGATGAATGTTACAGGGCTGGTTCCAGTGTTTGAATTATTCTTTTGGAGCTAGCGTCATGTTTCCATCAATCCAACTGTGTTTTTTATTTTTCTTATTTTAATTTAGAGTGCTCAGCAAACTTTTGAAATTTCAGTTAGGACTGGAACATATAGTGCATATGTTATATTATACAGTAGAAGAATTCTGGACATGAAGGTAAGAAGAGATTTTGTTCAAAAAGAAGATAAGAGGAATTAACCTGCAACTTTCTAATAGTGTTAGACTTGTTAGTCCTTACTGGTTTCCCTATATTGCTCTTTTATTTTAATGTTGAACAAATGACTAGCATAGTAGTTCTGGTAAAAATTTCTCATATAACAGACATGTCTAGGGTAAAAAGGAGATGATGATAGAAGTAACCTGGATTGATATGATCAAGTTTTTGAGTTACATCTTGTGCTGTTCAAGCAATCTAGTTCCCAACCTAACTGATGTTCTGACAGAAGTAAACCTGCATCTTCTTCTACTGTTTGAGCAATTTATAGTATCCATATTTAAGACCAGAAGGAGGTGCTGTGATACAAGTAACATGTTTCTTTGAAAAACTGTCGAACCTCTGGGTTGAGCTTAACTAGCATAATTTAAGGAGCTGTTTAGATTTAAATAGAAAATTGGAATAATCTAAACCTATAGGCACAGGAGTCTGCTTGTTATGGGCGCTGATGTTTACCCAACTGTAAGCCAGTATGCATCAATGCTGGCACCTGAAATAATCGTGAGAATTGATAAAACAACATCTGCTCCCACCACTTTTATTGCAGTCCCGCATGAAAGAACAATAGATGCTTTGTTTGATCAACTTGCTTCTCATGTTTATGCTGCTTACTCCATCCTTTTTCTACTGCACTTTGGATGTAATGATCAAAAGGCTTCATTTAGTGTTTCTAATAATTGATGCAGCGCAAGAAAGAAAAGCAACAGGGCGAAAATGTTGTGGGATCAACTCTGGAGAGCAAAGATCAGGAACCATAAAATCTTATGCGACTTGCGATATGATGTGACACCGATGCCAGCATCTGGAGAGTTAGTGTTTGTTAACTTCTGCATAGCAACTTGGCGACCACAACATTTAACTTCACAGTTGAAAATTTAACTTGAGTATTGGTTCTCTGAGGAATTACATACAGACAAACAGAATCATTCCTTTTGCTCCTATGCTTCATCTGAGGTTTTATATTTTGTTTTCCCCTTTCTTAGAGCTATCTGTTCCCAGGGATCGTGATTACACACAACCCTGCTTGTATCTTTCTTTTCGTTTTGGCTGACACAAGTGTTATGAATTCTGATTCCTCCAATATAAATTCAATGCACAACTGTGACATGCCGTTTGGTTTTGTGAGTTCCCCCGGAGCTCTGGCACTGATACGAGTGTTCTGTAGCCCGTCGACTTAAGCTATCGAATTGTCCCCGCAAAATGCGCTGAAGGCCTCCTGTAGCAGGATTATAGATTTTAAACGGGTATAAATAGCAGTGTGGTGGGTCCGTAACCCACAGGTGCCCGGATGAAACCAGGTTCTCTGATTTAATTTCAGTGTGCTTCTGTTTTTTCCCATTTCAAGCAAGTTTCTTCTTATATAATTACAAGATTTATATTTTGCAAGTCTGTTCTTTCTAAATAATCGAAACTATCAGCCCATTTTTTTTCATTTCAAGCAAGTTTCTTCTAATATAATTACAAAATTTATATTTTGAAAGTAATTTCTTTTTAAATAATCGAAACTATCATCCCGTCATAATTTCAGTGGGCTTTTGTTCTGTAGATTTATATTTTGAAAGTCTTCTCTTTTAGGATAATGGAAACTATCAGGCCATCAGTCGTGATATTAAGGTTAGATGTTGTCTAATGGACTAGTTCTGTCCATAGTGGCTGATCCCTCGGTGATCAGAATCGTACTCAAAGCTTTTGCTAAGTATATATCTAGATATATAGCAAACGCTACGAATATAGAAATATCAAAACGTCTTATAATTTGGTACAAGAGAAATGGGAAGTAGCTTTAGTTGGATGGTAATGTGAATGTGTAACTGTGTAAGTTTGTTATTTGTCCTAATGAAATTTGGTATTACCATCGTGGAAAGAAAAAAAATGGACTTTAGTTCTAGCCTTTTCGAACAGTTAGGAGAAATTAGCTGTCTATCAACTCTCATTAATTTTTGGGGGTAAAAAAGGAGGTAGCTAATGTGCGACGAGTCATGTGGTCCTGGAGTGTGCAACCCCTCCCGTCGCCGCTTCGCACCGCCACCCACGGCCGTCGGCGACACGCCGCCTCGCTGCCCCGCCCACCATCCGCCTTGCCCTCTGTGGCAGAACCGCCCAAGTTATATGGACCACATGTGCCTGTCATTGTCCTTTAGACTTGACTGGCTTTGAACATGGGAACCAGACAACTCCGGTAGTCCGTCGGGTGTCCTCGGGAACCCGAATCATCCACATTTATTCTCTCGGCGGGATCCATTCTGAGAAATCATTGCAGATATTACAGCAGTTGTACAAATATATTGCATCGAGTAAGTGGCGAAAGTCTTACAATACCATAAGTTTACAAACCCGGTTATTAAATTATTATAAACCATAAGTTTTAGCCATTCGAGACGGTGGGGTAGCAAAGCAGTACCACTTATACTACAATCAAAAGAAGCTCACCTGCCTAAGGGTGCACAACAACAACAGTTCTACTACTAGGACTCCTCCTGAACCGTCATGCAAAGAGGGGCAAAAGTCTAACATTCATGAGGCTCACTGCAACAAGGGTTTAACAAACCACGAGTACTAAGATACTCAACAAGACTTAACCGACGAAAAAGGTGAGACTCTAAGGATATGCAGGTTACTGAAAAAATCAAGGTGAGTCTCAAAACAAGAATCAAGAATAACTTTTGCAGGAAAACTTATTAATAATGGATCCTTACTTTCAAAGTTTCAGCTCAAGTTCACTTATTACAAGTCTCCAATTTGCACCTATTCTAATTCATTCACTTCATTGACCAATCCATCTCATGATTATAAGTACCATTGTTTCATTAGTTTAACTACGATGTAGTTCAATTGATCGAGTCTTCTTCTCCGAGAAGCAGCAGTGATTCGAATCGATTTGGCCCAGCTGAGGTTTCCTTACCACATGACATATGCAGGTCTAGATCCAGACCCGAACCTACATATATCAATCCTCACTCGGATCCTCCACACGCTACCTGAGAGCACAGTACTCCACCTCCCTGCGCCACTCCTAGTGGATTCACAGGATGGGTACACGCTACTCTCACCCCATCTCCCACGCCCAGTGCGTAGTTGGCTTTTCACATAGGCCCCGTTCGCTTCGCTGAAAAAACAAGCCGAAACACTATCCCCGCTAATTTGTTGTGAGAGAAAAACACTGTTCCGACTGAAAAAACAAGCTGAAAAGTACGGATTATAAGACAAGCGAACATGGTCATAATGAAATCGCCGAGGTATCAGGCTTACCGTAGCATGTGGCCAGTACTACAAGTGACGATCACAAGCGGCCCTACAACGATCGGTCCTTAATCGACACAGACGGGACAAGCACAATCAGGCAACCCTATCGGCTTAACCACCAGTGACATAACCCATGTCCCGTCCGGTCTCCAGTTAAATATTATTCATTATTAAACTCTCAGGACCTTCTTGAGCCATTGCGAATGATGAATCATCACCCGACCCTTATTACTAAGCAAGTCTAAGCATAGCTAACCTATTATACTACAAAGTTAACCAGGAATGGTATTGGAATGACAAGGTAGTCATGCATCAAAAGGTATTCACCCAACTTCTAATTACCTAATGCAACAAGTATAAGACTTATGTGAATAACTTTTATAAAACACAAGGAAATGGTTGTATGCTCCGGGGCTTGCCTGCGTTGTCGAGGTTGTCAGATACGTCAGAAAAACCCCCACTCTCCAACCCCACTGCTTCTGAGTGAAAACCTGCCCCAGAAGCCTGCTCGACTATTGGATCACCACTCTCGTTCACTAAACGTAAATAAAGATGCATGCTTTAGAATGATGATGCATAACACCCGAATAAAGAAACATGGATTAAGATGGTTTAAACAAGGTTAATTGCTTGAATACAACCTTCCTTCACTAAACAATTAATTAGTTATTCACTAAACAAAGTTGTTACTTATTATCAATAAGTTAATCATGAAAACACATTTATGTAAAGGAATTGCCAAGGAGCAGCAAGGTGTTAGTGTTCCAAGGTCCACAATCAATCCCAAAGTACACTCAATTCATTTTAATGACTTAAGGAAATCATTTTTGTATTTTTATTAATTCATAAAAGGCATCCAATTTAAGTGAGCAATTTATTTTTATCAAAACAAAACCAAACTTTTTGTGAAGGTTGATTTTAGCATGTAAAGCATATACACAGAGTTTCATGATTTTTGGATAATTATTTTAATCTATAAAAATCATGGAAGGTTCATTTATTAATTAAAAGAGGTAATTTTTAGACCTAACAAAAGTACCGATTTTCACCACCTCATATTTTTCCATGATTAAGTACATGATAACAAGCTTACACAAAAAAAATTATAATTTTATCAGCTTTATTTATTTAGTTATGAATTAATCAAGTTTTAGCTTATTTTAACATTTTCGAAAAACCGAAAAAGATAAAACCTTTTTTCACACACTCTCTCACCCTCTCTCGACTGACATGAGGGGTCTGGACTCGCGCCCGCGCTTGACTACGACTACTGGCGCCATTGCTTGCCGGTAGTGGTACTGGCCCGGCGGCGACGTTCTGCGGCGACGAGACCTACCCCGTCAGATTCCCCTCGCTCTCGCGCACATTTTGGCACTATCCGTTGAACCTCTACTGCACGGTGGTGAGCACGACGGCGGCTCAGTGCTGCTCCGGTGAGATGGCTTTGATCGTCGGCAGCGACTTCAGCGAAACGAGTTAGCCTAACGTGTTCCTCTCAACCTCCCGAACACTCTCACATGACGATTTACTTGTTAGGGCACGGTAGCAAACACGCCGACGATCATGGTGACATGGCGGAGCTCCGCAGAGCGGCTACGTGCAACGGTGAGCTTTCGGGCCGCATGAGATACTCGTACACCTTCCTCTTGTCCTCGCGAACTTAACCAAAGGGTGATCGGGCATACCGGCGCTCGCGAAGACGACTACCGTGACCACGGCAACCTGGCGGCGCTCCGACAAGGCGGAGGTGGTCATTGGCAAGGTCACCGGCGACACCAAGCTTACCAAAGCTCTCACGATGCTCTATCAAACACGCCCAAAGGGTTGGTTGGTAGCGTCTTGACCTATTACACGCGCAACGCGGCGCGGTGGCTCGTCAAAAGCGAAACACGCCTTGCATAGCCGCGCGCTCCGCAACTAGGGCACGCAGTAAAGCTTAAATGGACAGCTGGGTTAGCCAGGAGCTCACCGCGACCGGTGCTCCTGCTGGTTGAGACGGAGGAGGCAGGTAGCTGCACGGTCGTGGCGAGGACGATGGCGGCAAGCGTGAACTCGGCGCGGGCGGCGTTCGGCGCGTGGAGTTCTACTAAAACTCGAGGAGCCGATGAGCATCAGGACGTCAGGCGGAGCTAATCGCGAAACGACTCGGTGAGAGACTCACAGGAGCAACCTGGCCACGGTGAGGTGGTCACGGCGGCGCACGGTGATCGACGAGGAGGAAGACGGCGTCGCACGGGCAGCTCAGACAGGTAGAGCTGGCGTGGGCTGGCTCAGCAGAAGCGCAAGGTTATGGCGGAGCTGTGGGCGCGATGAATTGAGCTGGGAGCGAGCGAGGACGGCGAACACGACCGGCGGAGAGGAGGTGCTCGACGGCGGCGGTGGCGGAGCAAAGCGAAGGAAGAGAGAGAGGACGACGGCTTCGACGTGTTTATGAAGACGGGGCCACGCTGGAGAGCGCGACAGCAGCTGCTTGCTGTGGACAGCGCAAAGCAGCTGCGTGTCCCTGCGCCGTTGAGCGGTGCGAGGGCGGCGGCCGCCTCCGGCGAGCAGGCAGCCTGCCTGACTGCCAATGGAGCAAACGAACAGCCTGAACCCCAATCTTCCTCCCTTCTTTTCTCCCGATTTAGCACAGCAACATGATCTTCTCTAAGAACAAAAATTGTTCAACTACACGTCCACTCCAACTTTGCTTAAGAAAGTCTTCCCTAATTCTGCTTAGGTAAGGAGATCAAACCTATAGAACTTAGGTAGATTAAAACTGAAACCTGAAACTTCAGTTAAAGCAGTTAGGGTTTGGAAAAATAGTTAACTTAACTATGTTTGTGAATTAATTGGTGATTAACTAATGATCACAGAAATCAACCAATAACACCATTGTAAAGTACACATTTCATACTTCAAAATGATGCTATTGTTTGAACAAGTTTATTTATAAAATTCATTTTAATAATTCCCACAAAAGTGAATCCAATGCTGATTTTTCAATACTTAATCAAATATGACTAACTATTGAAACTCAAGTTTGAATCCAAATTTGGAGCTCAAATTTTAAGGGTTTGGACTTGAATTCATACCCCACACTTGACACTAGTGTAAAGCACCTACTTTACACTTCAAAGTTGATTAGGGCATAATTTCAAGTATTTTAATGAAATTCACAAATAAAAGGCCACAAAGTACCTCCAAAGTATTTTTGAGTTTAAACACAAATCAACACAAATGCATTGCAATACTAATAAATAAATATTAATTTTTAGTGAATGCAAGGCATGATGAGCTACTAAAGATGATTAACATGCTTGATGATGACATATCAAATTTTTAGTGTTGCTTAACACCAGGGGTGTTACACCCTCCGCTAATCCGTTGGCTCCGTCAACCAGTTGCCGGTGAGCCTTCCTCGCCCCTGATCCGCCCCAACTGTCGCCCCCACCACCACGGTTGACGGTGCTCCACCGCCTCGCCACCCCGCCCACCCACCGCAACCCCACCCACCGACATGGGCCAGCTTACTACTAGGGATGTAGAGTTTGGGGGAGGTAGGAAATCCTAACCCACCTCCAGCGATGGCTGGCGTCAGCGCGGGGCAAGGGGCACCACGAGCATGATCGTCGAGCGTGGGTGCAGGGGGCATAGGGAGCGTGATCATGCGAGCATGCAACCTGTCGCTTGTTAGATTTTGCGTAAAAAAATTAACATTGCACCTTTTATTCCTGGAATATTGTACAAAATTTGAGTCTCCTCCTTTTGTCTTTAACTCATAAACATGCCCGTATGCGTTACAGCGATAGAAGAAAAATATATCAAACGGCAAACTCAACAAGTATCAGCTGGCACGACACATGTATTAAGTTAATGTACGTATAATTGAAGAGCCAAATTGGGAAAGTACTTCTTGATAAGGAATAAAATTCCTATGACGTATGTATGTCTCAATTCAGTAGGAAGCTTTTCTAAGACACATTCGAAAAATCTATGCATCGAAGACATGATAATCCACTAAATAAACTTGCTTCATGACTTCATTATATTCATCCAGCATTTACTGAATGTCCTTGCAGAAGTAGCAACCAAAGAAAATCAAAGCATGGCCATCCGAAATGGCCAGCAAACAATTTGCAGAATATTTCTTTTTTTTTCCTCCCAAACATACATCATATTGCATACTAACGGTGCTATACACCTGACAAGAAAGCTGAAAAGAGAGAGCTCACCAGGCCCGAGCTTCATGCAGATGATGAGATAAGAAGCTCTAATAATATGCATATATATAGCCACAGACAGCCAACAAAAGGCTCCAAACTTCTTCACTGCTTTGCTGTGATGATCAAAACCAAGACCAGGTACAAGTAATCCATCAAAAATTAAAGTTAAAATTCTTTCCATGTGTGATGTTGGGAACAACTGAATAGCATTCTTAGGCTAACCAGTCTTGTAAGTAGGAGTTGTACTATATATAGCCACAGACAGCCAACAAAAGGCTCCAAACTTCTTCACTGCTTTGCTGTGATGATCAAAACCAAGACCAGGTACAAGTAATCCATAAAAAATTAAAGTTAAAATTCTTTCCATGTGTGATGTTGGGAACAACTGAATAGCATTCTTAGGCTAACCAGTCTTGTAAGTAGGAGTTGTACTCACGGATGGTTGGAATAGCAATCAGCTAATCAATCACCAGAGGATCAATCTATATACGACCAAGGGATTCCTTGGAGGGATGCATAGACAGAACTTGAGGATATGTTGAGCTCTGCGGTCATGAAAACAACACATAGGAACAGGACTTGGTGAACCACAATGGCTCCATGAAAGGATGCCACTGATCTTTATCGCATTGTGCAGCAGCGAACTGGCTCAACGACCTTTTCACCTGCAAGCCAAATGGAGTAAAACCAGTCTTCACAAATAGCATTCTAGTTCCGATATCAATTCACACTGATCTTCCCAATCTACAGCACAAGGGGCCATTGGAATTAAAATAGAAAAAAATTATCTTACTTGTATTATTAGTTCCTCAACCGTGATACCAATCCATGGTCAAATTTATTTTTTGAAAACATGCAGACATACACCATGGTGCAGTTCAGATTTTTTTGGCCAGATCGTTAGAAGATGAGATTGCTTGCGAGATCTCACCTATCCTTTGTCACTAACCATAGCGTCTGTTATTTCTGCAATGAATGGCTGTCTTATTCTGAGATGACCAAATCCTCCGGTTTTACCAGTTTATTGGAAACTTGATGAACCGCTAAGCTTTCGCACAATACAAAGACAAACTAATTAGTATAGGAAAAGCAACAGACCAAATGAGTATAGTGTTCTATTCTGTTATCCAATCCTTTAACAATAAACAAAAAAGTGTTATGTCCATCAGAAAATTTAACTAACTGGTAATAAATAAGATAAAAATGAGCAAAACCATATCATGTAGAGTTTGCATACTGCTGTTGCTTGGCCAAGAGACACTAACTTAGACAAATTTCACTTTATCCCGTATGTGTGCAGCATTCATAAAATTATATGAACATTTTTTTTTCAGATAATGAAGGGAGCATAGCATTACATGAGTAAAAGCATATGTTAATAAAAATACTTACCTTTGAAGCACAATAGTAAGTCCGGATTCCTGTATGCATCCTCCAAAGATGTATTCAGTACCGTCACTGCAAAAGAATGAAAACTGGAAAACAAACAACCTGTTGGAATTGGGAGTTTAAAATTGAAGGTAAAAGGAACAATAGAAACTGGACAGACCTTTTTTTATCCAGTGGAACTGTTGCTCCATTCTGAGGGATCTCATCCAAAGTTTTCGAGTGTGCAAGCATGGGATCCCACTTTAGACGAAAATCACCATCCCATAAGAAATCTCTACACAGTTCAGGAGTAGCATCCTCAAAAATAGTGTGGCTGCAGAGAATCAGTGAAGAGGAAGAAATAGCAACTTTAAGAGGCAAACCTTGCTTGATCAAGCGAGAGGAGGAACTTCTGGATTGTTCAGCTCCGCGAGATCAGGATTGGAAACCTGCGAGAACATAATATCCCACTGGCCCCTTTTTCAACCGAGATCTCTATCTCTAATATATAAATAAGAAAAAAGTGAAGGAGTTTGTGTCGAACTTGGAGTTCATGTAGAATTTACCATGGATTTTTTTCTCGGTCTGAGTTGGTGTCCCGATCCGTCTTTAGTTCGATTGGATTCTTATTCCGCCTCGCTACGCTGGGACCTGGCTGGCTGGCTCCTTTGTGGCAGCACCTACGCGGCTACGCTGCTGTAGGAATCCAGCGCCCGCGCCAGCAACTCCGCGAGCAAAGTGGCACGCGCACTCTCCGTCGCTTCCCGCGGCGTCTCCCTCCCTCTTCGTGATGCCGACCGACTTCCGTGCCGGTGCCGTATGCCCGCATCGGAGCCCCAAACGACGGTTCTTTCTCCGTGGCCGCCGAACGGAGGTCCGCATCCAGCAGCTTCGACCGGTGGTTCTGCCTTCGCGCCATTGCTTCGAGCTCCTCGGCCCTGTATGCGAACGGGAGGAGCGGCGGCCTCAGCCCTGCGCGCAGACGGGAGGAGCGGCGGCACTGCGCGCGGACTGGAGGAGCGTTGGCGCTGCACTTTGACGGGAGGAGCGGCGGTGCGGGACACGGAACGGAAGCGGCGGCGATCCAGGGAGACAAGAGCGTCGTGAGGAAAGAAGTCGACGTGAGCGAGTGGGCTGCCAGTGGGCTGAAAACGAGCAAGTGGCAGACGGTTGGGCCAGATTAGAATGGGCTGGACGAAAAAAAAAAGCCTGAAATTTTGCCTTTATATTATTATATTATTATTAGGGATTAGGGATTATTATTAGGGATAGACTTGTTACTAAAATTTGCGCGAAATTTCTTGAGCTCAATAAAGTAAGAATATAGTCCGTATTATCTGAAGAAACCCTCCGTCTTCTCACAATTTCGCGCAACCCCCTAAACCGAGGAAGAAACCAGCTGACTTCCTTCTCGTCCCCTAGCAACCAAACCAAAGGCGTCTCTCCAACTTCCTCGATCCAGCCATGTCGTCCGCGCCGCCTGCCCACCAGTCCAAACCTTCCCACAACCGCCGCCAGCACCACAACCCCGGACCGAGGCCGCAGCAGCCGCCGCAGCCTCGCTACGTCCCCAAATCCGCCGCCCCTGCGGCGCCAAAACCCTCGCCCCCGTCCCAGCCATCGCTCACCACCGCGCTCCGATCATCGGCCGCCTCGTCCTCCGCGTCTGGCTCAGGTGGGAGCTCCAGCGGTAGCGTAGGTGGCGGGGCGGCTGATGCATTCGTCGCTTTCCTGCCGCATGACGAGGCGGTCGCGGCGGGTCTCGGCGGCCTCGACGCACATGAGTCGCAGGTCGTCGTCGACCTCCTCAACGACGCACTCGCCGCGCTCCTCCGGGCCAAGCCTCGCGAGTTCTGGCTCCAGGGTAAGCGGAACATTCGCCTCTGCATTGCTCGCTGATCGAACCTGCTATTGCTTGCTTCAGTATAGTTGGTCGACTGAATTTAGTGCGCCTTCTGATGCTTATCCGTTCAGAAAAAACCAATGATGTCCTCTAAGTATAAAATTCATGTGAGTACTTGCTTGGGATCTCGTAGTGTTCTTATTGTGCAATTCTCTTTCAGTGATTTTGTTTATTTTCTGCTTCGTATCATATATGCATACAATTTAGTGGCTTAAATAGCTGACCTGTTTTGTGTTTTTTGTTGATGATACTGTAAGATGATGACTCCACATGTACTTTGATGTCCACATAATAATTTGATTCTTCTTCTTAACACTACATGCATTATTTTAGATACTTTCCTGCCTATATGTTAAGTTGCAGGTCAAGCCTCTTAACAAATTAGGTTTTGCTGTGAAGTTTAAACTATTCCAGTTTGTTGTGGCAATTCAAGCGATAGGCCCAGAAAAACATATCTCTAGCTACTCGTTATTTGTTAGTTGAATTTTCAATTATGCTCATATTGTAGAGAAAATCTCAGCTAATCTGTTCAAATATTGAAAACACAATCTCAGTTGCTCTTTACACATGAGATGCCTCTGCAGAGGTTTGCATATACATAATGGTGATTGGGACAAAACAGTCATGCTATCTGAAGTCCTTTATTCGGTGTTTCAGACAAATAACTTTCACATTTTATTTAGCAAGGAAATATAAGGTGCAGAAGATTATATTAGTGAACCTATGAGCATGTTGAGCATACTCAATCTCATGCCTCAGATCTGATCTTTGTGGACCAAGTGAGGTTTGAAACTCCATCACCTATCCTGGGCTGACTTAAGACAATCAGATTTAGCATTTAATCAAATGAAAAGATGGATAAAAGGGATGAGAATATTCCGGCCCCCCACTTGGATCCTAGGCACAAGATTGATTATGTGCATGTTTTCATCATTATAATCTTGTGCACCTGATACTTCCTATTATTAACATTATCAAGTACTATTCATGTAGTGTCTTGCACTCTTGCCACATTCCTGAATAGACAGTTAGGGAAACAGGGTAAAGATGGTGTTTATAGACTTTTCAGCTGTGGATACTGATGTTTAGATGTAACCGCATAAGGATAGATCACGTGCCCTAGATATTGGAAAGAAGTTATCTCAATAATCGATAGTTCAATAAATAGATTAGTTAATATGATTAATTTAATATGTTGTTGTTCCACAACTGGTACTTGAATTCAGCTGCATCTAAACTTTGTCAATGACATATGCTAACTTTTGTTCTTTCCCAGTGGCACAGAACACTTCTTTGCATGAATTCCTTGATAGTTATCTACAATTCAGGCACAGGTGGTATGATTTGCCACACCGAGGCCCAAAGGGGACTGTAGCAGGTTTGGTTGTTGGGGAGCTTGAGCTTTGCCGACGTGTATTTATGGTCCTCTACCGCATGTGAGCTTTCTATCATTTCCCATCTTTTGTTGTTTTGTTACCTTTTCACTGAATTGTTTTCGTGTTTTAGATCCTCGAATAAGGATCCCGGAGCAGGTCGTGGCGAGTCCCTTAGCATGAAGGAGCATGCAGGTGAAATTGTGTCACTCATGTATTCATTGTGTGGGGTTTATTGATTCCACCACTGGTTTGAATATACTGTATTTGTATATTCTCAATTCCACAATGTTCCGTTGTAGCCCTTCTGCTGGAGAAAAAAATGCTTGATCTGCCAAAATTGTTGGACATATGTGCTATATATGAGCATGACAACGGCAAGTTAACAAGTTCACTGGTGGGTCCCTCAACTAGCTTTTTTTCTTGAACACACCCTCAAGTAGTTTTTGTTATTTGGTTGTTTTAGGCACCTTTTTATAATTTTTTGAAATTAAAATATATTTTGTTCATTATTTTAGCTAAATTTTCTTAATTGTGAAATCTTATGCTGATAAAGGGCACTCTCTTTGTGCATCTCCAGGTTACTAATGTTATTAATGTGCAGCCAAGTGTACTGGATGGCATTAATATTGTCATTCCCCAGTTCCTCAACATTTTCCACACGATGCATGATAGGTGCATGGCATCTTTACAGGTGATCTTTGTCTTTTCCCAATTTCCCCTATTCCTTGTGTTTACTCATAGAATTGATAAAAGGTCTTATTTATTTACAGCAATATTCGATAGCATTGTTTAATAGTTACTGTTTGTATGCCCAGAGAAGCCACATATAGGCATGTAGGACTTCTCATATTTAATTTACATCTTGCACTCTTCTTTTGGATCCAGGATTTTCAGTTTCATTGATCATGCTAGAAATTATTATTTACTGCTGATTCCTTAATTTCTGAGTTTCTGACTATTGCCTTGAAGTGTGAAGTGTCTGCATTCCATGGTCTCTTTGATGTGTGTGTTATACATGTGTCCAATATCTGGTCAGCTTGGCATAATGTATATTATCTCATACTCTTCTACCCCATTATTGTTTACTGTGTATATTTATCTCTAGTTCTCTACTAATCTTCTCATAAAAAACTTAGTTCCCTGTTCCTTTCAGCATTATTGATGCTAGGGTCAAGAGATTTGTTTCTGACACTGTTATCATACTTGGTAGCTGAAAATGATAATTAGAATTAAATAATTTCCTTTAAAGTGTATTAAAACTCCATATGCTCCAGTGTTCACTTATTGTGTTTAATCTTTATGAGCCAATAATAGCAATAATGAATTTGTCATGCATTCTCGGCTATTGGATAATGGTTCTTTCCTGATATCCCATATGTATTGGACCCATCTTAACCACAATTGAATTCAGGTGCTCACTTCAACCGGGTCAATTGATAATGGATATGTTCAGCTTCAGAAAGATTTCTTGGAGGTTACTTCTATCCTTGCAGGACTTATTCTGATTTGCCTGCTTATATCTTTCCTATCTCCCTGGAATTGATGATAATGTTGATTGACCACAGGTGTTAGATTTTGTAAATGATGCAATTGTTACTCTGGATTCTTTTGTTGGTGCTTATCAACCTGCCGCTTTACTGTTGTGTGCTAATTTTGAAATGAGGTGAGCAAGCTTCTTGTTCATCCATTGATGTTTGATGACATCGAGATCTTTCCCTGTTTTATCACTCTGTAACAGTTCTTGCCTCCTCCCTGATTGCAGCTATGGAGTTGAGGAATTGCTGAATGCCCTTGCAAGGTTGTATGATTCATTGTTACCATCATTGCTCCAGGGGTTTAAAGTTATGCCCAAGTCCCAGAGCAATGCAGAGGCATCACTTGACAGCACACTTAGTGACATTCCTCTTGGTATAAGGATGTTGTCAAAGAGAACAGTGAGATTTGGTTGGAGATTGTTGCACTACTGCTATTTAAATGATCAAGTTAGGGAGCACGATGCTCAAACTTCTACTAAGATGTTTCCAGCTAAAGTCGAAGACCCTATGATCAGGGGAGACATCTTGGTTCAAACACTCAAAGCTATAAATAGAGAAGCCACTTACTCTTCTCAAGTGAACCATGGAAATACTTTCCTCCAAGCACTTGAAAGTGAATTTCAATTAATGAGCCAGATTGGTGATATTCGAACAAAGGTATGCACTGGAGTTCTTCAATCAAGTGCTTAAATAGTACTTGTTATATTTAGTGTACGATCTAATAGCTTATTTACACAAGTCATCTTAAAGTGTTAGTAGCTCATGCAAGGACATTTTCTGCACACAGTTATGAAAAATATTTATTCTACTGTGATGCCTGCTCTTACAATTACTGTGAGTCAACACAATTGAAAAGGTGACATGTTTCGGAGTTTTTCTTAGAAGCTTAGACTTTCCAGTTTTGTGAACTATCAATCTCCCAATAAATGGCAAAGTTTGGATAGCAGGATCACAATTCTGTGTTATTAAAAGGAAATTTTCTCGTCAGAATCATCATTCAATTGGATATTTCATGCTTATTATGAGTGTATTCATTTGAACTGTCTTGTTTCCCCCATCATATAGCCTGTTGTTTGCTGCTGCTTGTTTCGATCCCTGTGAACACTTCTAGACTATGTATAATGAAGCGATGTCCTTCCATGAAACCACATACAGTTTTACAAACCTCCATTTTACTTAATAAGGCTGCTAATCAAAGTGTTTCTTAGGCTTAATTTTCTTACTGAGTTCTAACGTGTTTATGTATTAGGAGTCAATTCTAGAGTTAGTTAAGGAGGATTTCAACCCCAATTAAAGCGATGTTTGTTGATATCATCCTTGATACTTGATTTGTGATTTCATAATTGTTCATTGTTTCAGTTATTTCTGGATTCTGTCATGTGAATAATTTACCTCAGCATTTTTAATTAATTAATGTACATGCTACATTTGCTTTTACTTTCGAATTTCATCTGATGGTGTAGACCTTTTGTGTAATGTGATTTGTGTTCCTTGAACTCGTAACAGGATGGATATACATGGATGATGAGCAGTTCCAGTTCTTATCACGATTGTGTGGATCTACTCACACTTCTTGGAATGGCATACCTGATTTGCCAGTCTCTTCTCATGGTGGTGAATTACAACAGAAGGATGAGGAAACGGCGATGGTTGAGTCCAAGATTAGTCAGATAAGGGACCTTTTCCCTGATTATGGGAAGGGTTTCCTTTCTGCTTGCCTGGAAGCCTACAACCTGAACCCTGAGGAAGTTATCCAAAGGATATTAGAAGGAACACTTCATCAAGATCTTCTAGCTTTGGATACTTCATTAGAAGAGATGCCACAGAAAAAACTTTTACCAACTGCTGTGAAAGATAAAGGGAAGAGCATATTGGTGCAAACTGCACCTCAAATTACAAAGAGACCTCATAAAGTTGCTGAGACACATTACGTTGTTCAAGATGGCCCATCTTCAGCAACTTCATCGGCATCACAAGGTCCATCTTCTGCAATTTCGTCAGCATCCCAGGGATCATCTTCTGCAATGTCACCAGCATCCCTCGGGCCATCTTCTGCAATTTCATTAGCATTCCAGGGATCATCTTTTGCTGTTTCATCAGCATCTCTGGGCCCATCCTCATCCGTATCATCTGTCCCAAAAGGTAGATTTACAAGGAAGGCCAATGATGATTTGCCAGACACTGCAATCCTGGACTCGAAAAATGCTAAAGATGCAGCTAGATCTGTTATCTTTGACTCACAGTATGAGTATGAAGATGAGTATGATGATTCATTTGATGATCTTGGCTTCAGTGTGGTAGAGTCAAGTTATGAGGAAACTGATGGTGCCAATGACTCTGAGGCTTCATCACATGGCCCAAGATGGAGTTCACAGAAGAAACCACAGTTTTATGTCAAGGATGGGAAGAATTATAGCTACAAGGTCGCTGGTTCGGTTGCTGTATCCAGTGCTCGAGAAGCAGCTGTCATGAGGCAAACTCAAAAAGATACAATCTATGGTCTGGGTCGTGGTGGAAATGTTCCTTTTGGTGTCTCAAACAGGCAACATATAGATGTGGAGGAAGAGGAGGTAGGTGATGCTGACAACTCAGGCAGAGGTTCAAATTCCCGTGGCCAAGGAAGAAAAGGTGGCAGGGAAGGCAACCGTCCGGAGGAGAATGAGAGCTCCAATGAACGAGGCTCTGGCTTTGGTGGTAGAAGAGGAAGCTGGAATCAGGGCAATCCTGCTGAGGAAAACTGGAACCCTAATGGTCAACAAGGTTTTGGCCGTGGTGGCAGAAGAGGGGGCTGGAATCAGGGTGGCCCAGCGAAGGAAGACGGTAACTCTAGTGGCAGGCAAGAAGGTTTTGGCCGTGGAGCAAGACGGGGCAGCATGAACCATGACCATTCAGCCGAGGATAATGAAGGCCATCATGATCAAGCACAAGGCTTTACTCGAGGACCAGCTCCTCGTGGTGGTGGCCATGGAAGGGGAGGTGGCCGGAACCATCACAGGAGAGATCGGGCAATGAAGAAGCATATGCAAGGATTGACAGGGCTTTAGCTGCTGGTAGCCTTCTACTTTTGAAGGGCGATACTGTAAATGGCATTTTTGGTGGCACTCATACTTGACCATCCAAATTTTTGTGCTTGTTCCATTTTAAATCAAATAATGCCATGAAGTAACCCACACATATGTTGTCATCCATATTGTCGAAAATAGCATTTGTAATTGCCCTAAAAAAGGGGAAATATCATATGTATTTTTAAACATGCTTTTAACTTAGGGTTCACCCAATGTCCCACCCCTATAGAAATCTTATAGGAAAAAGTCCCAACTGATGACCTCCAAGTTTGGTTCGGTTTACATCCCTTATGGCGGAGTTTCATAGGAATCAGTTCAATCTTACATTTGCAAGGATATGAAAAATTTCCCATATTCCAAACAGGGCATTAACTATTTTACTTGGTCTAGTTTACCCTTTAACAAGATTTATCTTTTTCATTTCTCTTTTGGTTTCAATATTTGTGAGGTGATAGTGGACATCATAAATTATTTAAAAAAAATACAATATAAATTTTATATCATTATGTTTACTATAATTTTGTATTTCCAGTGTTAACTAATTAATTTATTATTATGTCTTAACCTATCAAAATAATGATATAAATTTATGACCTATTTTCTAAACATAAATTATGGTGCTATATGTCCCCTCGTAGAATTTGAAAGTAAAAGTCAACTTAAATGTGGAGAGACAAAGGAATAAACTAGTTGTGTGTGTGTGTGCGTGTTTAAACTAGATCGACTAAAAATAATTGAAGGGAATAAACCGAACCAAACGATAGTTGAGGGGGTCACATGGACATAGGCCATACTTAAGGCCTTATTAAGGGTAGTATTTTAGACTTCACCCAATCTTATACGCCATGTATGACTTAGATACGCTGTGCCTAGATATATAGAAGCAGAGGAAGTGTTTCTTGAATCTTTATGTTTTGAGTTAGAAGCAGTACCGCCAGATGGGCTCTTGAATTGTTCAGACATATGCTGAATACTTGAACAAATATTTCATTTCATTTTTTTCAACAAAATTCCATTAATGTTTAGACACTAGAGGAAGAGTAGTCGTGGAGGTGGCTTTAATCAATCACCTAAAAAATACTGGAATGTACTTTTGCCGCAGCCATATGCCCCACCCTTTCTTCATATCTACGCAAAGATGTAATCCTGAAATGATCATATGCCCAGAGAAAAGGCAGCGGCATGGATGAACAAGGCTGCTTGCCTGCTTCTGCAGTTCTGCCGAATGGAGTAATGTAAGTAGACTATGATGGTATTGGTACCTTTGCTGGCAGTAATACTCACACATCCTTTTCCTCTTCCGTTCGACGTCTCTAACATTTTTCTTAACGATATTAGGAAGGATGGCCGAGCTCGTCTGTAGCTTTTGCGCATCCACTAAATATTCATTGGAAGGGGCTTTAGTACTTCTACTTCCCAGCATTTGCAAATTTTCTGGAGATTTATGTTGAACTTCACATCTTAGATTTCAAGGGTTGTTCTTGAGTCGTTCTTACTTCCGCTTTATTTTAAGTCTTTCTTAGCAATGTTCCAAGGTCCAATAGTCTCCCAACGGCTATGTGGATTTGGATCTACTAGAAGAGATGTGTGCTGGGCAAAGATTGACATAGGCAAAATTCCTTCGCTTGTTGAAGGGCTCCCATTCAACCCAATCCCGCCCCCACCCTCAAAATTGTTGTTGTTACCATATATTACGAGGAGAGCAAAGTTTACATGCAGATAAGAGATAACATGTTCCCAGATTATATCAGATGAGCATAATTACATAAGAAGCCATATCCCAGAAGCTGCACTGCACTACTTACTGAAAGTGGGCAGCTTTTCTAAGCCTCAACCTCAATTTCTGCAAGTCACCCAACAAGAGAGAAAGAACCTGCTATGGTTATTTTTCTTTTGTACAAAAAGAATTTCCACAGGATCCAAAAGTATACCCCCACCCCCAAACCCCCCCCCACACCCCGACCTTCGTCCTCCCAACCTTAAACGTGTGCCTCATGGCAAATGCCAACGCGACATCCGCTTCAGCAGCTAAAACGGGCATAGCTGGTGTGCTGTGTTCCTTCCAAAATTCAGTTTTGTGACTTTGTGATTTGTCCCTCAGTCTTGCTGTCCTAGGATGATGAACTGTCATCATCAGAGTTGTTCTCCTTTCGTTGTCCATACACACTTAGAACTGGCAGTGAGGTGGCTGAAATGCGGAAAGACCTGGCCGACCCAATGACCGTTCTATCCTGCTGCAACCTGCCAACCTCCTTGCAGACATGATCCAATGTCGAGAGGAAGTCCCTTACCACCATGAATATCCTAAGAGGGTGCGCTTCCTCTTTCGAGGTGTCACCATGGAAGTACTCGGTGATGTCTTTTACTCTCACCAAGGCCCTCTTCTCCTCCCCTCTGACTTTCTCTATCTCCATCTCGGCTTTCTTCAGAAAACTTTGCATTGTTGTAAAGAACTTCTGGCCCTGAGTGCATTGCCTCTCGAGCTGCAAGACCGACTTGATCTTTTCAAGACCTGTTTCTAGCTTATTAACATAACCATGCAACACATCAAAGTCCATCATAGCTGCTTTCTTGACATTTCCTAGCTCACTGCTAAGCCCAGAGACAAGTTTCAGGCCTTGCTTCCGTAACTGCTCATCTTTAGAGCTATGAATAATCATGGCACTTTCTTTTTCTGATTTTGCATCTTCTGATCGAATGATTTCTTGGACGACAAAATGCAACAGCGTTGTTTTACCATCAGTGCCCTTGACATCAGCAAGTTTTAGGAGAGTGTCAAGCTTGAAAGCTTTTGCCTCACCCCGGTTTGTGCCAACATTCATCCGGTTCCCGGTTCTCAGCACTGCTTCGAGGAGTTTCAGGAACAACCTGCTGCCTCTAAGATCTTCGCAGGCTGCCTGAAAACAAGTGAAGAAATGTTAGGTACCTATAAGTCTAAATCTCAGTTGTGGATTGACACACAGGTCAATGATAATGTTAGTAATCAAAATAATTTTTTTTAGAAGGGACGGCTAAAGCTTTGCCGCAATTTTTATTAAACGGAGAAAATAAAAATACAAAGGTCGGCCCAGTTTTTTGAGTGGAAACCGGGCCAAAAAAAACCACAGTAATCAAAATAATGGAAGTGAAAGAAGGATTAATGCAGCATGGATTACCATTTCAGCGTACCTCTAGTGTCTCAAAAGATTTCATTAAGTAATTTATTTCGGTCTCAAAATTGGCTCGGTATAGCATGGCATCAACTCTCTTGAAGGCAAAAGGTATATCAAGCACAGCTTTGAGAAAGCGCTCTGCAGAACCAAGCTTCGATGCATCACCATTATAATCTCGTAGTTTGAGTTCTTCCTCTTTAGTAGGAGCCATCTTGACTAAAGTCTCCAAAAGTTCAGTCCCCAAACATTCAGCGTTGCCTGTTTGATAATACAGTAGAAATGACAAATTAATGGCCCATAAGCTCTATTTTATAGAGATTTATATTTTAAATGTCAAAACAGCTAAGACTGCAATAGGCACCAGCGTAAATCAGTAAACTGATTACGTGTAACATTCAGCCTTTCTGTGTAGAAACAGAGCAATCTGTAGAGAGAATTTGACTAAGATGCTCCACAGCTTGAGTTCAAAAGAATCATTGTCATAAAGAATAGTTATGACTGAAAAACAAAACCCAAAACAAGTGCTATTTTTCCTGCCTAGTTTATCTTTGGATGTCAACACTATCGCCAACATTCACTGATACCATCCCCTACAATAGATAGAAATATGGAGGATCTTTGTCCTGTAGAGATTTCATATCCTAGTAATCTGTTGAGATTTGGTTATCAAAAAACACGGTTTCTGTTAGTTTCAACACATCTTAAGTACCTGTCACTATTGAACTGCTATGACCATCAAGCTCCAAAAGGAAAAATATCATAGAAAGTTAAGAGCCACTAATATTTGAAAAGAATGTCTTACCAAAGC
The DNA here is from genome assembly GCA_904845875.1 of Miscanthus lutarioriparius. Lineage (NCBI taxonomy): Eukaryota > Viridiplantae > Streptophyta > Magnoliopsida > Poales > Poaceae > Miscanthus > Miscanthus lutarioriparius. The sequence goes on from CAJGYO010000691.1 coordinate 24,626, forward strand.
ATCCAGATGCTGAATACCAATAACAGTCGATGATGACAAATCGAAATTGTGAATTAGAATATAGAAATGAAAAAGGAAACTCTTATTTTAGCTAGATTTTTAAAGTCATTTCAATGTTTTCGGTATCAAAACAGGGAAATTACTTTTCAGCAAGAAACATTGGCCACTGAATTTATCCAAACAACAAAATCAGCGCTGCAAAGGCCCAAGGAGAAGTGTAGTGACACTCACCATCCAACAGTGCATCAGAGACCTCATCGCGTGTAACATTCAATGCACGGAGCAGGATGGCAATGTTCTGCGCTTTCTTGGGGTCGAGCACCCTCTCCTCCTGCTTGAATGGTGGAACGGTGGACTTCCTTCCCGCATCTCTCGGCGGTGCGGCTGGCGTTGAGTTGTTCATGAACAATGCCTCGATCATGTCCTCATCCAACCTGAAAGAAATGCCTCAACATCACGTATATTCACTGATATCCAGCCATTAACAGAGCATGTAGTATGAAACAAGATCTCAGCTGGAATGAGCTTGACTTCAGCTGGTCCCAGACCATGGCGCGGTCGGAGGTCGCTCGCACCTTGTCCCAGTGCAGCGGCTTCAGCTTCGGCCGCGGCTCGCCGTTGCCAACGATACCGTCTGCCACGTCATCCTGTTTACGCATTGACGCGCTCCCGATACTATCCTCTGCCGTTGCCGCCGTGATCGGCATAGGCAAGGCAATGCGGGGGCCCTCAGGTGGCAACGGCTTGAGCAACCGGCGGCGCGACGTCGGTTCAGAAGGCGGCTGCGCGGGCTTCGGTTGGGTATTAGATGGAATCATTGGTGGCAGCGGCGGAGGAGGAGGAGGAGGTTTTGGAGCTGTGATAGACTTCGGCGGTGGCGGTGGAGGAGGTGGTGGCGGCGGCGGCGCTGCTTTGGGTGGTTGCACCGACCGCGGGGACGGCGAGATCACCTGTTTGATGTCAGGGGTCGAGCCGGCAGAGAAGCGCGTGCGTGGGGGCGTACGGCGGGACCGCGCAGGGGGCGGTGTCGGTGCAGCAATGGCCGCGACCGGAGGAAAGCAGTCGCTGGTGAGGCTGGGGAGGCTTCGGCGGGACGCGGTGGTGGTGGTGGGCGGGCTGGACGCGCTGGCCTCACTCCACGTTTCGCCGCCAACCCCGCCGCCGCCGGAGCGCTGGCGCGGCGTGTAGTAGGCATCGTCGTCAGAGGAGCCCACTGTGGCCGCGCGGCGCAGCGGCGGGAGCGGCCGGAGCTCCGGGCTCGGGTGGTCGGTGGGCTCGTCGCGGCCCACCCCGCGGCGCGCGCGCTCGGTGCGCAGCTTGCGGTACGGGGACCCAACGAGATCGGCGGCGGTGGGCCCGTGGTGGCGGCCGGGCGTGGTGGGCTCCACCGTGCCGACGTAGAGGAAGTCGGCGGCCGAGGGCGCAGAGTGGTGGCGCGCGGACCCGCGGTCGGGGCCGAGCAGCTTCTGCGAGTCCCCGCGGCGGCGCGCGCGGCCCGCGATGAGGAACGCGCACGCGAAGGCCAGCAGCGCGAAGGCCGCGGCCGCGGCCGCCCCCGCCGCGACGATGGTCCCTTTCGCAGGGCCGCCGTGGTGGCCGCCATCACCAGACCCTGACGAGGCGCTCGGGACGTTGGCGGCGACGGTGGTCGGCGTCGAGGACGTCGTCGCCGTGCCTCCGCCGCCAGCAGGCACCGTCGGTGGCGCCGGAGGGAAGAAGTCGCCAGGAGGCCCGTCCGGCGTCGCCGGGTCGGAGGTGAAGTCCGGCGCCGGCGGAGGCGGCGGCGCCGGCGGCGGCGTCCACTCGATTGGGAACAATGGCTGGTGGAGCACCCGCCTGGCCCCGCCTCCGCCGACATCGCCGGGCGACGCCGACGCCGCGGCCGCCGGCGAGAGACGGCAACACAGCAGCAACACGGCGCACGCTGGTAGCAGCGTGACGGTAGTGGGAGGCATTGGGTGTGCGGGAGAAGAAGAAGAAGAAAAAGATGAACCGATCGGCCGCGGCTTCGGCTTTCTAGAGCGGGAGTGAGGGTGAGGGGAGAGGGAGCGTGGGAAGGGGAGTGGACGCCGCCATTTTTGGTTCCGGGGCAGTAACATGCATTGCTTCCATCGGCGGAGGAGATCAACCGTCCCGCTCACACGTGGCGCGGGAATCTGCAGCTTTCCGTTTGCTTCTTCCTTTTTTTTTCTTTGCTCTCTCTTTCTTCCCCCTGTCTTTGGATCCCACTCGCTCTGAAGAAAAGGAGATCCAATCAGAAACTAGAAGAAATTTCGGTGGTTGTCATGCACAACTATACAAGAACCGTCGAACCGACGAAGGAAAGAAGGTTCATTGACACACACTTTTGGTTGAAAAATGGGGATTTTTTGCCTTTGCAAATACAGGTGATGGAAGGTTGGTGCTTGGTTCGTCGAGGAGGCAAGAAAATATTCCACAATGGGGGCAGTAAACACATGCTGAAATGGAACCTGATTCTTTGCTTGCCAACAAACTCGATGTGGTTGATCTTCAGGGCAGAAAAGGTCTACTATGTGAACACTCAGTACGTCTTTACTGGCTTAAATATTCTCCATGGGCTTCATGAGTTCTCTGTGGTCTACAACTCTACATGTACGCTGCTATGGATGATCATGAGCATGAGCATGCTACTATGCTAGTACAGTAACATAGAGAGGTACTACTATGACATGTGGTCCTGGCCCGGCTCTCTTGTTAGTTAGAATAGGATTTTCATTCCACTGACGTGTGGGGCTCGGTGACAGTACAAGGGCACGCCCTTCCTGCTCCAGGCATGCTGCAACTGCAACGCACCTGCCCGGGTCGCCATCCGCGAGCTGCCGCGAACAACTGCAAACAGCACGGAGAGCCGAGGAGGACGAGGAGGCAGATCTGTCCCGCACGCACGGCCGCGCGTCGCGTTCCCGCTCCCGGTGGTACGCTTGCAGCAGCTGCCGTTCCACGCCTCGCCTGCCGTTCCGTTCGCCTTGGCCGCGCCCGCGCCCACGCCCACGCCAACGCATTATCACTGCTGCCTCGCTGCTGTAGCTACCGCCGTTGCTTTAGCAATGCCGCGGCGTGAACCGCAAGTCCGCAATGATCAAAAGCTGCGTCGCGCGAAAGGCGACGGTGGTATTGTGTCGTTGATGCTAGCAGGGGAGGGCGGGCCAAGCTTGCTTATCAGTATTCATATTCAGTGCTGCTCCTTTTTTCCCTCTATCTCTCTCTTTTATAAAAAAAAAAAACCATCAGGCGCTGTTGCTCTTGCATCATTGTATCATTCCGCCTAGTTGGGCATGGATCTTCGAGTGCTTTACTCGCTTTCCTAGTGCTAGCTTAGCTTTAATCCAAAGTGTTTTACGGTGGGGAAGGACAACAATGGAGGATGCCTGCCGGTGCCGGATGCCCATGCCCCACGCCCCTGACCTGACCTGGCTTTGCTCGAGTGCTCCTCGCTCTCTACTCGGAGAGAGATTGTTTGTTGTGTCTTCGGCCGGCGGCCGGCGGCGGCCGGCGGCTTCTCTTTTATCCGCTTTAGTTTAGTGGTAAACTAGTAGCGTTATGCCTGGTGCCCGATGATTTGTATAATTGGCACGTCAAGCATCTGCTTTGGCTGGGATCACGAGGAAAGCGCCCAGATCCCGGAGCGCAGCGCACTGCCTGCCCCGTCCTCTCGCCTCTCGGTCGGCTACGGGACGGGACGGGACGACGGCCGGTGCATTCCATTTCTTGCTTGCCGCTCCGTCACGCAGCCACCGCCGCCGCCACTGCGCCATTGCCTGCACGACTTGCCCCCGCCAGTGCTTGGAAACCCGGGTTTATTCTGTTTTTGTGCACCGGAACTCCCAAGGAGTCCGTCGTCGATCGGTCGATGATACGACAAGCGCCTCTCGCGATATTCTTTGTATCCATCCTAAAGGAGTAAAGGTTAGGAATAGAGATTTTATGTAAAACTACTCTCCAATAACTCTTTTAAATGGTTATTAAATATAGACATTTTCTATTTCGGATTTTTCGCTAGCTAAAAATAGAAGACAATAATAGCTCTCTAGAGTACGTATGAGATATAGAAGAACTGTTGGAGAATAAAAAGATATAAAAATCGATTTTTATACAAATGACTTCAAATCATGATTTAGAGAGTAAGATTTAGAAAAGTTCTTGGATGCTCTTATTACGCGAAACTGCCAACCGTACGTTAGCAATATTCCTCACTGAACATTGTTCTAGTGGCGTAGAACACCTAGAGTAGTGGAGTAGCAGTACTGAGTGAATGTACTGGATGGTAAAATCGTGCGAGAGAATAAAAACGGTGAAACGTGAGTGGAGACCTGCAGAGCCCAGAAATAATACCACGCGCTGGCATATGCACAGACCCGGGATACAGACATACAGTGGCGTATATACTCCTATATATACACGCCTGATCGCTTGTCTTATAATCTATACTTTTCAATTTATTTTTTTAATCAAAACAATATTTTTCTCTTACAACAAATCAGTCAGAACAATGTTTCGGCTCGTTTTTTTTCCAACGAAGCGAACGGAGCCATAGCCTATAATACTACAACTTGAGGGATGGTGGTCCCACATGCATGGTGGTCTCGTGCTCAGGGTGTGATTAGTTGCGCGTGTGAAGGGTAGGGCTGGAACGCCTTAAATCTGCACGTTGATTAGGGGACACACGTAGGCCCGTTCAATCCCGTTTTCTATCCTCCCGTGACTAGGTTACTGATGCTCTCCAGCCAGGGGAAAAAACAAAGGAAACGATGATGATGACCATGCATGATGCCCAACGGGTCACGAGAATTTCTTAACCCCAAAGAAGGGACCGATCGACCGAAATCAAATGGTCCTAAGCTGGCGTTAGCTCTTGGTTGCTTATTACTTCGTTAGATTGCAAAGGCCTATCCAGATTTGTCACATTTATTGAGCTTCGATCATTAACTAATAAATATCTACAAAAATATGGATGTTGGTGATATTTTTATAAACCTGGCAAATTCGTCGAAATTTGGACTTAGGACAAATGTTAGGCCTCTTTAGTACATTTTGGAGAGGAGGGAGTCATTTGCGAGACATTCGTTTTGTTCTGCTATCAACCACACTAGTACAGAACCGAGCTTTACTCCCGGTGGGGAACCCCCTCTAGTTCCGGTTCCCCACCCGGGAGCAAGCATCCGGGACTAAAGAAGTCGCTTTAGTCCCGAGTCGAGAACCGGACTAAGGAGGATTTTTAGTCCGGTGGGTAACACCAACCCAGGGACTAAAGGTGCCTCTGACGATGCCACGATGATATGGCACCTTTAGTCCGGTTAGTAATCTGACAGGACTAAAGGTTTTTTTTTCTTTTTCTTTTCTTTTCATTTTTTTGTTTTCTTTTCAAAATAGGTTTTCGAAGTCGTATTGCACTGTTGCTAATTATACATTTATACGCGCATATAGTATGTTTTTAGGTCAAGCACAATGAACGTATTAAATCACACAATTCAATCATAGAAATATATATATATATATATATATATATATATGCATGCATGCATCATATATATATTTACATGCATGCATGCATATGTGTATTTTACATTATATTATTTCATGTGCATATATTACAAAAGATTGCATTATAGTTGTTGTGACATAACAAGTTTCTTCTCATCCTCTAGCTTGGCTTCAATGGCGGTGTTGGGTCAAGTAGAACTCGCCCTTGGAATCGATGACACTGCTCATTAAAAAATCCGGCTATAGACTCTTGAATTGCTTTGATTTGGTCTTGTAGTATGACCTTTTCCTCCAACCATCGAGTCTGAGTTTGAATTAAAGGAAAATAAATTAATATATGTACATATATATATATATATAAAGACATAGTAACACAATCAATAATAATAATTAAATGAATATATAGTGTATTTTAACGTACTTTGAGTCTCTCTGTAGGAGTTCTTTGGGAGAGCACCTTGATAAACTTGCAAACATAGTAACCACAGTAGTTGTTCCCCTGTTCTCGCCTTTAGACACCACTTTTACGAGAAAAAGATTTGTCATCCAATCGGTGATCCGGTGAAAGCTATATGTTGAATTAATAAAGATGATGCGATTGTGGGACTTACTTTCAAAGGGATTACATTCAAGTGGCGCTTTGCATTTTCCATGTGTTGCTTCTCAATAAAGGTTTTCCAAACACCGCTTAATAAAAAATTTGCCACGTCATCGGATATAGTTAATCATCATGTTTGTGTGTATATATAGTTGCTAGAGATCTCAAATTACCTCTCGGATAATATCTATCATATCTTGGTAGTCTTGTTGTGGTTTTCTCATCGAGTCATAGATTATCAAGTGACTTTTCACCGGATCGATGTCCATCAATATCCAAGTGATTCTTTGCATGTGTTTATAGGATATAACGCATAACACTCATTAATTAACTAGAATCAACATATGAGCCATTAAGGCTATGATCGACATGATTAACACTCACTTGAAGTTATAGGAAAGAGTATATCCTTCTTGTGGCGTTGGTTCACTAAGAAGTTCATGAGGTTACTCTCGACTCAGACTTCCAATTAGTCATTGGAGTAATTGGGTCTTTGAATACTATATGGGGATCAACAAAACCAATTTCATTGCAGCCTTCCTTTACGAGCTCTGTCATTGTAAAACTGCATATATATAGTACTTGTTAGGATAATTTATATGCATATACACACATATGATGAGTTTAATAATAGATCGAAAGAATTATTACTTACAGGGCAATAGCGACTAATGATAACTTTGTCCGGAGAGGTCGGTGGCATAGTTGATGAAATTCGCAAAGTCAACATACATAACATCATCGCCATACGGAACCAATGTTCGTCTCTAATTTCGACACCAACGTTAGAAGTCTCCATTGGTAGCCTTTTGCATGTACCACTGTTTAGCGGTACATTTGCGTCCCCAGATCGAGATAAGGCTTGAGGGTTGTATAGACTCGGCCTAGTACAAATTTTTTCTTCCAAATATCAACCTCCGCCGCACTCTCAATGTTTCCATCACCAAACATCTGGTAAAGGTCGAGACCGGTCTCATCAAGAAATTCACCAAGGTGATCCAAATCGACATCCGGAGGTATGTTTGCTCGATGCATTAATCCTAAATTGAACCATATTCATTACCAACAACTAGCGGGGGATTGATTGCGCGCTTGTTGTCCGAGTTAGGCAACTCCTTTCCCCTGCCGCTTCTTTTTCTCGTGCCGCCTCAATTGACTTGGTGAGAGTGCGGTCATAGTCCGATAACGTTGATTTGGATGACTTACGAGATTCCCATTGTTGATCTTTGGTAAGAAATCACCTTTTTTCTTAAAATATCCGGAGACTACTGAAGAAGTACGGTTTCTGGGTTTCTCCTTGCTTCTTGATTCATTTTAAGTTTGTCATAGAATCTAGACATGTCTTTTTTATATGCATCAGTTCCTTCTTCCTTCTCTTGAGATATTATTTTGGGAATAACCCTTGGTTTCACGGTGGCTTTCTTTGCGGCAAGAGGGACTGGTTCTTCGTTTGAGGGCTGACCTCTTGCTAGGCTTCTTGGTAGGCGGGGCGGGGAGGCGTTGGAGACCTCCTTGGAGGTGTTGGCGTGGCGTTGGAGACCTCCTTGGAGGTGTTGGCGTGGCGTTGGAGACCTCCTTGGAGGTGGCGGGTCATGGCGTTGGAGACCTCCTTGGAGAGGGTGTGGATGCAGACCTCGTCTTCCAACACAATGTCATCGTGACAGAGCACTATGATGATCTGGCGATTGAACAATTGGATTTAGATTGGGGAGGATCTGCTACAAAAAAGGAATGACATATTATTATGAGTGATTGTTAATTATTTAAGCCAATACAAATTAATGATGTAGTGTTTTCATCCGCACATACCTATGGTGAGGTAGTTGAGGGAGGAGGTGGAGCCGACATCCCCGGAATGATGATGTAGCGCTTGCGCCATAGAATGAATGTCTTCTCCGCTTCTCCTAGAGTCTTCTCGCCATCACCTCCGGGAATGTCAAGAGGCAAATCACTAAAACCTTTTTCGACTTTATCTACCGAGATGGTGGCATATCCTTCTTGGATTATATTCCCATGAATCCTTGGTGTCTTGGTTCGGTCGATAGGATTAACAAGACCGATAGCCACCTTGATTGTGGAATTCTCCTTGAATGTGTAGCTCACACGTTGTACAAGGTTCGATGGCGTCATCCACAGGGAAGCGCGATCTGTGTCCCCTTGATTTGGTATCTCCGTGGAAGCTTGTTGCTTTTCAACCGAAGCAGTTGGCTAATGTTGATTCACGGCTCGATGATGCGCTTGCTTGCACTCACCGCTATTTGCACTTGCCTTTTGATTTCCTCTGCATTCTCGCTTCAAGGGTTTTTTCCGCTCTCGTGCTTCACGCACCGCTTCCTCCAACCTACGGAGCGGTGTGCTCTCTTCTTCCTTCTTTCTCTGGCGACTTCAGAGGAAGGTGCATCTGAGGGAATCCATGCTCCCACGAGACACTTCCTTTGCCTCTAGTTCGCCACCATGTTCAATAGTCCCGATGGCGTATGTCACTCATCCTTCTCTCTGTTGGGCTGAAGCGCACCACTAGTGATAGCTCTCTCGAGCATAAAGCAATCTTTTCTGCTTGCTTCTTGCAGTCTTGCGCCATAAACGCACTTCCTGTCTCTCTGGTCTAGTGTTCCCCATGAGCGAAAAACCAATTCTTTGCACGTTCTCCCCACTCGAGTGATTCAGTGCGATACCCTTGGCAAGAAGGTGCGCTTCCATTTTGTTCCACTTCTTAATGGCGGTCGGGTAGCCACCGATCCCAAGGTATGGTGGTATGTCTTCTGTTGGGCATTATGTTGGTTCTTTATCACCCGACTCACACCCTCTTCCGAAGTCTTGTCTTGTACAAACTCATCCCAATAGGGCCTCTGCTTTGAGATCGGGCTGGACAAGTAAAAATCTGGTGCTATGTTCTTCTTGACATACGTCGTGTATAGGTGTTTCTTCCAAGTCTCAAACCGGGTGGCCATCTTCTTCATTGCCCAATCCCCCTAACTCGCTCCTTCAATTCATCACCATCTATTATATCATCATAATCATACATTTGGAGCGTGAAATGTACCAAGACATCATTCCAAATTAACGCCTTGTCACGATCGGAGACAAAACTGATATGAGGAGCATTGGTCTTCTTCTTCCATTCACGGGTACTAATCGAGTCGGTCCCGTACATAAGGTAACCACAGTGGTGCACAAATTTCATTTTATTCGGCCCCTGGTTCTCCTGTATCCACATTGAACTCGAGATGATGAAGCGACCCTCCAATGGCTTTTTGGGACCTCGAACATTTTTACTCTTCGTTGTAGTTGTTGATGTCGATCAGAGGGCTACAAAACATAAACATTATTTTTAATGTCATGAGCACACATAGGACATATGATAATATATATATATAGCTAATAATAAAAAATATATACTTGGCCAATATGTTGTTGCTCATTTTGTTCAAGAGCTAATCTTGACTCCGTCATCTACATCCTCTTGCATGTTATTTTTAGCACCATCATCGCGCAAGCAACTTGAGTGCCGGTGTTGATCAAATTCATCATCAACTCCTCCTCATCCATATTTCTCGGTCGGCCATCTAGCTTCAAAAAACAAAACCAATATATAGTACGTCAAATCTTTGCTTATTACATGCGTAAAATCTACAAACAATATGCATTATTAAATCTTGCCCTCGATCACGGACGCAATTCGCCACACTAGGACGAACTACGTCGGTACTAGGGCTTAATTAGGGAACGCGAAAGAAAGGGCGGTGTGACAAGAGTGGCGGTGCTCCACTCCCGCAGATATATATGTCTGTACACATGGGTGAGCGAGGCGGCGGTGTTCGCCGTATACATAGAAACGCATGGACGAAATGCATATGAATACAAATGACGTATATATACGTGTCGGTAGCGGTGGCGGTGTGTTGGCGACGATGGCGTGAGGCGGGCGGCGTCTTGGCGGCACGGCGACTGACGTGAGGCGGGCGGGAAGTGTGTCGGTGCGTGATGTTGTGATCCTATGTACCATGTGATCAACCATGTAGTCATTCATCATATGAGAAAATTCTATGTTAATAATATAAGTATAAGTCATTATGAAATGTAAGTATATGTGTCTTATTGCTCATATAACCATTACTATTTCGAAATGATAAGAATTTATTTTCTTCTTTTACTGAGCGATCTACGATGCTATGATATAAAGTTTGAAGATAGTCTTCCGGAAAAAATATGTAATGCTCATATTACTTTAGCAACATTAATATATTATATCTCGTATATTCAAAGTTCACAAATGAAGAAACATGTGATATTTTTGATAAACTAAAAACGCTTAGTTTACAAGCTGGGTATCAAAATTGAGTTCCTATTTGACATTATATATCCTACAACAAATCCTTCAAAAAAAAAGACCCTACATGAATATATTTGGATAAAATTTCGTTAACAAACATTGATCTATGAAGATAGAAAAATTCTTCTATTAATGTAGCGTTGTTTCCGAATAATATATAGCGTGTTTATTAACAAACATATCTTAATGACAAGCGGATGGTTCAGTAGCGTTGTTTCCGAATAATATATAGCGTGTTTATTATACAAGCCATGGATTTATATCGATCCAATTAATTTCTAAAGTAATTTTATTGGTGATCCTTAATTATACTTGTCATTTAGAGTTCCAAATATTCAAAACTTGCCTTAAGATATGTTTTTATTTAAAATCATTTAGAGTTCCAAATATCGGCAGTGTACCCTCTTGGAGGCCTCGGGCCGTGGCGGTGGGGCAACTTGGTGGTGGGCGTGTCGAGGCGCGGAGGAGGCGCGGTGGAGGGCCACAGGCAAGCGCGGAGGAGGGGCACGGTGGAGGGCCACGGGCAACGCTTGTGGGAGGCGTGTCGAGGCGCGGAGGAGGCGCGGTGGAGGCCACGGGCAAGCGGAGGAGAGGACGGGCGCCATGCAGTGGAGGCCGCACGAGGAAGAAGAGCGACGGTGTGTCACGGAAGGCGAGACGCCTTGGCCTTGAGGAAGAAGAAGCGCGGCGGTGTTCGACGAGGAAGAAGACAAGCGGATCGATCCGCCGGTAGCTGGAGGTTATATAGCGAGGAGAATTACTCCGGTGCCATCCACCAACCGAGGAGTAAAAACCTTTACTCCCGGTGGGCTGTTACCAAAGGGAGTAAAAAGTTACCTTACTCCCGGTGCGTGTTACCAACCGGGAGTAAGAGTATACCTTTACTCCCGGTTGGTAACACGCACCGGAGTAAAAATTTTTTTTATGGAACATGAATGCAGCCCACCTTTACTCCCGGGTGGGCTTCCCACCCGGGAGTAAAGGTGGCTGCTAGTTTTGCGTTTCCACTTGTTTTAAGCAATAGTCTTGTTACATACAATAGAAATGCAATAGTTTTTATTAAATACATAGTAAATTAAATAAAAGGCATAAAATTATTTTGTTAAAATATGAATTTTATTTTTGTTTATTGCACATAGGAAAAATCGATAACCTAACTTTTTTTATTTTTTGTTAGAATTATAAAACATAATGGAACTAATATTTATTATTTCGTTAATGCAAAAATGTAGTGTTTAATTAAAATTATTAAAATTATTGGTTTTGGACGGAAATTTGTTTTCATATCATTTTAACGTTAATATTTTAATTTTTCATCACTCGGTATCCTAATAATTTACCTTTTGAGAGAGAAATCCCACCAAATCAAACATTGATTTAATTTAAAACATGACATAATAAACATCTGAATTCACAATTATTACATAATATCTCAAACACACACTATATTAAATCACTATATCATCAAGTGGGCACAAAGAGTGAACTTCTTCTTTATGTATGTCCCTTGGTTATGATAAACCCGTAACCATGGAGTGTCCTCATCATTTACCAAGATGCTAGGGTCTTTGTTCACTTTGAAGGGGAATTCGGTCATCCTTTTCATATTCTTCCGACATGTCCGACTTGTCCTCAATTCCCACGATGACTCTTTTCCTGAAAAGAACTATGTGGCGCTTTGGCTCTTTGGTTGAGTCATTATCATTTTTCCCTCTTTTGGTTTGGTAGACATATCATTGACATAGAACACACGATTCACATCCTTGGCAAGGACGAATGGTTCGTCTTTGTACCCAATATTACTAAGGTCTCTTGTTGTCATTCCATACTCGTTGTTCTCTTTGTTACTCCGCCCGGTCACCTTGACCCATTGGCACTTGAACAATGGGATCTTCAAAGTAGGTGCATATTCTAGTTCCCATATTTCATCTATCGTCCATAATATATACGCTTATTCCCATTCGAATTCTGTGGCATCTATATGCGGACACCTTTATTTTGGTTGGTACTCCTTTTATCTTGGGCTCTTGTGTAGAATATGTTCCCATTTATCTCGTACCCTTTGTATGTGACGATATGCCATGATGGTTGCATAGCCAATAAATCTGATTGCTCATGGATGCTCTCATCACCTTGACATTTTTTTCGCAACCAACCGCCGAAAGTTTCCATGTGCTTATGCGTAATCCAAGCTTGATCTTCCCAGAAACTCGGATCGTAAGAGATCCTTGTGTGTCTCAATATACGGATCTACCAAAGAGGAGTTCAGTAGAACTGTGTAGTGCGCTTTTATTGAAATAATCATCATCCGTACCAATATATGTTTTCCTCCCTAGTGTCCCCTTTCCGCTTAGTCTCCCCTCATGTCTCGATTCAGAACACCAATCGAGTCAAGGTCGGGAATAAAGTCAACACGAACTCAATGACCTCTTACATTTCCATAGCCCTTGGCGATGCTTCCTTTCAGGCGAAACACGGTTGTGAACATATTTCTTTAGGACTCCCATGAATCTCTCTAAGGGGAACATGTTGTGTAGGAACACAGGACCGAGAGTGAAAATCTCCTTGACTAGGTGAACTAGGAGGTGTGTCATAATATCAAAGAAGGAAGGAGGAACACTAACTCAAAGGCAGCGAGACATTGAACCACATCATTCGTAGTTTAGCTAGATCAGTTGGATCAATTGCCTTTCGAGAAATTGCATTGAGGAATGCACATAGCTTTACGGTGGCTAGACGTACATTTGGAGGTAGAATTCCTCTTAATGCAAGCTGGAAGTAATTGCGTCATGAGAACGTGATGAGTCATGGGACTTTAAGTTCTGAAATTTCTTCTACGGCACATTTATAATACCCTTTATATTCGAGGAGAATCCAGATGGTACCTTGATGTTGTTTAAGCATTCAAACATGATTTCCTTCTCCTCTTTGCTTAGAGTGTAGCTAGCGGGGACGTAAGTAATGGCGTCCATCATCATCTTCTCCGGATGTAGGTTGTCTCTTTCTCTCAAACAACGCAGTCTGTCGTGCTTCAAATGTGTCCTTAGGCTTTCCATACACACCCATAAAGCCTAGCAGGTTCACACAAAGATTCTTCGTCAGGTGCATCACGTCGATCGAGCTACGGACCTCCAGGACTTGCCAATAGGATAGGTCCCAAAATATGGACTTTTTCTTCCACATGGGTGCGTGACCGGTAGCGTCTTTCGGAATAGGTTGGCTTCCATGTCCTTTTCCAAAGACGACTTTCACATCATTGACCATATCGAGTACATCCTCACCGGTTCGGTTGCGAGGCTTGGTCGTGGTGGTGCGATTTCCTTTAAAATGCTTACCTTTCTTTCTTACGGGGTGATTTGCGGGGAAGAAATCGGCGATGGCCAAGGTACACGACCTTTCGACATTTTTTCAAGAATACACCTCTAATATCACCCGAAGCGGTGTGTGCATGCATTATATCCCTTGTTTGACTGTCCTGAAAGATTACTTAGAGCAGGCCAATCATTGATTGTTACGAACAACAATGCTCGCAGATCAAAGTGTTCCTGTTTGTACTCATCCCACACACGTACACCTTCTTTATTCCACAAAATGAGAAGTTCATCAATAAGTGGTCTCAGGTACACATCGATGTCATTGCCAGGTTGCTTCGGGCCTTGGATGAGCACAGGCATCATAATGAACTTCCGCTTCATGCATAACCAAGGAGGAATGTTGTAGATACTTAGAGTAACGGGCCAAGTGCTATGACTACATTACGCTCTCCAAAAGGATTGATACCATCTGTACTTAAAGCAAACCTTAAGTTTCTTGCGTCATTTGCAAACTCGGGAATTTCTCTCGTCGATTGCTCTCCTTTGGGACCCATCGTAGGTGTCTCAACATATTGTCTACCTTACGGTCTTCTTTGTGCCATCGTAACAATTTTGCATGTTCTTTGTTTTCGAGCAGACGTTTCAAGCGTGGTATTATAGGAGCATACCACATAACCTTGGCGAGGGATTTTCTTACGTGGACGTTCGCCCTCAACATCACGGGGTCATCTCGCTTTGATCTTATATATGACATGACGCATGGCATACCGGGCATGCATCCAATTTCTCGTACTCTTTGCCACGGTATAGGATGCGATCATTAGGACATGCATGTATCTTCTCTATTTCTAGCCCCATAGGATGAGACAACTTTGTTTTGCTTCGTAGGTAGTGGCGGGCAATTCATTGTACTCCGGAAGCATCTTCTTTTGGATTTTAGTAACTCTCCAAATCCCTTGTCGAGATACACCATTCTTTGCCTTCCATTGCAGCAATTCTAGTGTGGTTCCCAACTTTTTACGCCTGCATCACAAGTTGGGTACAACAATTTCTTGTGATCTTCTAGCATCCTTTCGAACTTGATCTTCTCCTTTTCACTTTCACATTCTCTTTGTGCATCACGAATGACCGACAAAGATCATCGGCCCACTCATCTTCTGCGACTACCTCTTCTTGACTTCTCCCATTGCTAAAGTATCATTGAAGCACGCACCATCGGGAATAATATCATTGTCTTCCCATTGTTCTTCTTCATCTTCTTCCATTACAACACCGGTTTCTCCGTGCTTTGTCCAACAAATATAGTTTGGCATGAAACCCGACTTGAACAAGTGTGAATGAAGAGTCCTTGAGCAAGGATATTCCACCGTATTCTTACATATGGCACATGGGCAGCACATGAAACCGTCGCGTTTGTTTGTCTCATTTGACGTAATAAAGAATGCACGCCGTCAATGAACTCTTGTGAGCGGCGATCAACATTATACATCCAATGACGGCTCATCCGCATTACATGACATAAATATCATATTAAAACCTAGATCATAATTAATTATTTATACAACATGCGTGCCACCACAAAAGATACAAATTTATGAAAGCATCGCTACAATGTAGACAATCCCAACTACCACTAAAAGAACTAAAGCTAAAATACATTTCAGGAGCACAAGGATTTCATGACCAATCTCAACTAAAAACAGACAGATCCCCGATTGTGCAACATCTTTGGGCTTCTTCTTACTGGATCTTTGCCTCATTAGCCGCCCGTATCATCACTGTTGTGCAAGATATTTTTGCACGAGTTCAACATACTCTTCCTCCCAAAGAGAAGCCCGAACATCGCCCACCGCCATCCCAATTGAAATTAAAACAAAAAATTAGAACTTTAATCACAACCATCATGAAAATAGGTATAAACTAACCATAATCATTAAATACGATAAAATAACTCACATTGCGATCCGGACACTTGTAGAAGATACGATCCTTGTTGGGACCCTCCTTCTTCACTCGGTACTCCATCACAATCTTCATCTCATCACGACACTTGCCGCATGGAATGAGAGGAAGGCCCGCCTAAGTCGCTTTGGAAACCCATGAGAGGCCGAGGACCGGAAGCGATTGCCATCTACTCTCTATACTCATTTTTTTTAATACACTATAAATTTCTTCTTTTATAAACAAATAAAATTAACAAACTATAAAATTATTATCTAGATCTCTAAACAATGATATTTTTAATGGTCATTGTGTTCTCGTCTTTTTTGCGGCAAGGTAAGTAATTCATATGATATTTTCGCAAATTAATGAGAAGAATGGGAATGTACACACATAACGAGACTACTACTGACGATATCGGGACGTGTGAATAAATAACCATCCATACTAGTTGACCTTGCTTACATGATCATCTCGGTGAGCATTTCTCCACCGGACGGCACCGTGCCAGCCACGGAAGAGCTCCAATTCTACGAGGAAGGGAACACGGTCTTCCACGACCGCTGCCGCTCTCCCTCGAGAATCAAAGCTCCTCCTTGACGTCCGTTACCGCTTTCGGCAGAGAACGTGCTTCGCCGAGATGAACACGGTCCGCAAGTTCAACTAGTATGGATTTTCTATAATTTTCTAACTATTTTCTAAGTTTATATTTATATATATACTACGTTTGGGTACGGTGATTGATGAGACTACTGCGGCGATATCGGGACATGTGAATAAATAACCATCCGTACTAGTTGACCTTGCTTACGTGATCATCTCGTGAGCATTTCTCCACGGAGGACGGCACCGTGCCTTGACCACGGAAGAGCTCCAATTCTACGAGGAAGGGAACACGGTCTTCCACGACCATTGCCGCTCTCCCTCGTAGAATCAAAGCTCCTCCTTGACGTCCGTATACTTTCGGGCGCAGAGAACGTGCTCGCCGAGATGAACACGGTCCGCAAGTTCAACTAGCTACTTTAACCTTATTTCATGTAAATATGCAAGCTTGAAGTGATTTTGAGCTCAAATTGCTTACAAATGAAAAAAAAACCAAAATAAAGAACCATATATATATATAGTGAACAAAATGAGATAAGACAATGGTGAAAAATGAGAGTATGAGATTGGTAACCTTTACAAGCTGAAGAATCGACGGAGGAATCAAGAAATCGATGGAGGAATCGAATAATGGATGGAGGAACAATGGAGGAAGGAGGAAGCAAGAACACTACTGCAGTGAGCTTCAAAATGTCTTTGAGCTCGGGCTCGGGGAGGAAGGAGGAGGCGGCCGATTTATAAAAGGAGAACATTTAGTCGGTTGGTGGATCCAACCGGGACTAAAGGTAACTTTCAACCCGAGCGCAGCCCACGGCCCCGAGTAGACCTTTACTCCCGGTTGGAGCCACCAACCGGGAGTAAAGTATACCTTTAGTCCCGGTTGGTGGCTCCAACCGGGACTAAAGGTCCCCGCCACCTGCCATGCAGCGCTTGATGGCCGTTAGGGGCGGGGACCTTTAGTCCCAGTTGAGCCACCAACGGGACTAAAGGTATCTCTAGTCCCGGCGCAAAAAATTCGGGACTAGAGCCCATTTTAGCCGAGGATCAAAGGTCTGCATTCTCTACTAGTGCCCAAGGATGACCTAAATGGTGATCATGGTGGGCCTTGCCATACCCTAAAAATTGCCAGTGATTACCGACAAACTATAGCCTTCTCTTTTCCCACTTCTCCTCTAGGTTCCTCTAATCCCTCAAGAGCAAGCTACACGCCCTATCGAGATTCTAGGATTGCTTTGGATTGATTGTGGAGAAGTCATGCAGACATTGCATTATGTATTTTTTCTATAGAATTATTGTAATTAACTACATCTGTTCTATAGGATGCAATTCTAGAGTAGCGTTCAGTCAGACCCTCTTTAACAGTGGTGGAGCCAAGGCCCGGCCACCCCGGGCCGGTGCCCGGGCTCGATCACCTGGTGAACACATACGTACACTATACCCAGTGACGAAGCCAGAAAAAAAATTAGGAGGAGCTGAAACAAAAAGAATAGAGGCTTTTTTATCTTCTCTTAATCTTAGCCCCTCCTACCTAATACATATATGCATAAAATTTTAAGAGATGGCTTAAGGGGGCTCCACATGCGCAGGATGGGTAGGCGGGGCTAGAGCCCCCCTAGCCCCACGGCTGGCTTCGTGCCTGACTATACCTATACTATACTGGTAGCCGCAACGTATGCAGAGCTGCTGGTGATCGTATCTCTCTCTCTCTATGCCCGATCACACGTGCATATGGTGAGTTGGTGACACTGGTGAAGAAATACATTTAAAATAGTGTAGTGGAGATCATACGTCATTTTAATGCATGCTGTGGAGTGCACGTATCAAGAAAAAGGAAAATGAAGAAGGAACTAGGAGGACAGATCATGGAAGGATTTCGCACCGATGAATTCTTTAGGCCAGCACATCAAGCAGATTGCTTTGCTAATTGGTAGAAGGAGCTTTGCAGGCGGTAATTAGTGGTAGACGTTAGGACCCACTATACTAGCCAAACCTGTACTAGGGAGATGGATTAGCTTAAAATTATTGTGGTTCTCTAATTTTGCTTTCGTGTACAATGCTCTATATTATGTGTTAGGTTCTGTTTGACAGGGCTTCGGCTCCGGCTTCTCGCGAATCCTTGCAAGAAGCCTTGCTAAATGAGCATCTACAAAAGGGCACGTTAGAAGGAACCCAAAGAAGCTAGAGCCATTTTTTATAGAGGGGCCGGAGCCATAGAAATAGAGTCTGTCTACTCTATAATCGTGTGTTTTAGCACAAGCCAACACATGGTTGTTGGTTGCATGTAAAACACATAGATTCCAACACAGGAAAAACCATGTGTTTTTGGATTAGCTAGCACATGGTTGTTGGATGCCTAAGAAACACATGAATTGAAACACGGGAAAAAACGTGTGTTTTAGGAGAATGTAACACACAAATTCCATTAGGCAAATAAGGCCCACGACTCTGTTGTTTTTGTCTTTTGCTGTTGTCTTCTGTCCAAGTTTTTTGTGGTTGTCTTCTGTCCAAGTAAAGAGTAAGTCAGCCCAAAGCCCAGTAACTAAGAAGACAGAGAGGCCACTAAAGATGTGCCAGCACATAAGCCCAAAGACAGCAATCGATATACTTGGGAAACAAGCAGAGCAAACAGGGGGAAGCCTCTGCCCTGCGTGGAGATCAGATCTCTGCATGGGGGCAAGCAGAGCACTGCTCTACGTGTAGATCAGATCAGATCCCCCACGCAGAGCAGGAAAAAGGAGAAAACAACCAGTAGATCAAAGATGAAGATCTCCTCTGCGTGGGGACAAGCAGAGCAGAGGAAAGGGGAAAGCAACCAACAGATTGAAGGAGAACCACTAACCTCAACAGCCAATGTAAGCACACCGACTTTCTTATGAAGATGTAATCCAAGACTGCTAGTATTTGCTGCAACCAAATTCAAAAATCAGAATTACTGATTCACAAATTAAGGAACTCAGGAAACAAAAATACAGAATACCGAAAAACAAATTGCACATTTCAAATAGTGAACTGGTATTTGCTGCTAATGCAATTATACTGATTAAACAAGCATTTTGGATGTTGCAACCAAGGGGGTGAGAACAGCCCAAACACACTACAATGAGCTGCAAGAAGCAGTTGTGAACTCTGAATGTGGCAAACTATGCTTTCTATTTATAGCTAATTCTAACTACTTACAACAGCCCTAGTCGATGTTTTAACAGCCCTGATTCTAACTATTTATAGATGATTGTGATTACATCTTACACAATTTTAGATGTTTTAACAGAACAAGAACAAAGGAAGAGGTACAAGATAGGAGCAAATGTCAGAGCCACAATATCAGATTCAGAATTCTGAGAAAGTGCAAGGATACAGCAACAATGATGTCAACACCAAGGACATGTATGAGGTAAAATAACTCCTAATTTAAAATGCAGTCATAAACAATAAAAAATATATCAACTATTGAATTCTACATTTTGCTGCAGCATTCATTTGGTTCCCTAATGCATTTGTTACAAGCACCAGTCCAGTTTGATCAATTACTTGAGGTAAAAAACACATTTCATAGATGTAATGAAAAATTAAGAAGATCTGATAAAAAGCAAAATAAGTACTCAGGTGCTCTCTTTTTTATGAAGCAGAATAGTATGTATATGACAACAAGCAGAGTTGATGATTATCAACATCAATGAACTCACATGGTATAGAAGCAATGAAGGTAATGCAGTCAGCTCTATATCAAGTATTTGGAGGCACAAATTGTTCCATTGACCGTTTCTACAGATATAAAAAGGTGAGCAAAATCATTGTTTACTCCCAGGAAAGCCAAGATAAAAAGGTTGTTTTTGGACTAAAATATATTTCAATGCAGGGAGGCTACACTGAACTTATGCTGCAAATTATATTGTTGGTGATTGCAATTGTGTAACCAAATGTTTTATTTGTCTAATTTTGATCAACAGCAGATTTTACTAAACCTGCAGCTTACTAAATTACATAAAAGCAGCAGAGACAGCATAGAAAACATATGTGTATTCAAACAGTGTGCTAGCACAAATCACAAGTAAAAAGGGGGATGATACACATGTTGGTGACTATTATATAAAGTTAACCACGACCACTAGATGCATGAATGACTATATACAAAAAACTTTTTTCGTGTTCAGTGATATCAATTGCATTACTTCCTACTCTAGCCTTAGACATTTAACAGCGAAGAACAAAACTAGAGACGTCATATTGCATTACTTCCTCACGTCATAAATTTGCCGATGAAGAAAGTAAGCAAGTCTGCAAAGCAGGATTAGAAGCTTGCCTTCTGGAAATGGCCAACTTCAATTTAACATCAACCCAATTCACATAGAGAGGAGCAGCTTCAATTTGCATTAGCTGATCGATTTTCAGCGGATCCACTTCAAAGCAGACCAACGTCAGTTGGAATAATATCCCCAAGCTTCACACTGATGATGTCACCTGGCACAAGGATAGTCGATTCCTCCTCGGTCCACCGGCCATTTCCAGAAGGCAGATCACAAGAGGCTGGATTAAATATGTGTTAGCACAAATCAAGACAAACCATCTTTTTCTATGAAAGGACAAGGACAAATAAGAGGTGTGGGCAGGCATTACATACCTCGCCATTACCCTTTTGGTTAATCTATAGGTGAACTGCACTTTGTGCCTCAAGACGATACCTCCACGTTTTGCATACAAGAAGAATATATAATTCAGAACAACAAAATTGTGATCAAAACAAAACCAAACAAACAAACACAAAATTGCAGTTGTTTCTCACCTTCTTCTGGTCACAGAAGAACTAGCAAGTAGTCTTCAAGGGTCTGTAAAAAGATTGGCTGCACTAGAACCTACACAGACATAACCACCAACTTACTATTACATCTTCAGTACCACCAACAATATATGCATGGCAGACAATTTGCATCATAGGCTTCCTAAAATCTAGAAAACAAAAAAAATCGAGTTCAAGTTAGCACTTACAGTACCTAAACATGTGTGTGCTAAACACAGAAGACAAAATACCTGGGTGTTGTTCTTAACACTCATCATTAGGACTGACATAGGGGCCGTGCTAAATTCATCCTCTATCTTTCCAGGCTCATGTAAATATTTAGAAAAGATACAATGTTAGGCATCTCTATGTATTGACAAGTTAGAAATAAAACAGATACAATAAACAATTATCAGATTTCAATAAGTGTAAACACAAATCAAAAGACTGAGGTGCATAACACAACTAAGAAACAGATACAATGAAAGGACAAGGACAAAAAGGAGGTGCATGTCGACAAAAATCATAAAAAAAAGTTAAAAAAGGCACATTCCATTACTCAGGACACGAACATAAAAGATACTCAGTTATTCATGCATATGGAACAGCTCATGAACAGTGACGCTGGCCACAAAAGTGCGCCCGTCATGGCTGGGGGATGTCTCCAACATATCATCAAAGTTTACAAACTGGCCAACCTCAGCACCAGCGACATGTGCGTAGAAGATGCAAAACAAATGCAGGCATGCGAAACAAAGAAATCAGTTTAGAAGATCTGGTACAAATAAGCAAGTATAGGTCATAAGATTTTGACATAGAGGTAAATAAGGTGCCTAGGTCAACTTACCAACTGATATGGCTCTTGTGCTCCGTTGAGAAACCAAAATTAAGTCCTATTTAAGAAGAGAATCAGAAGCATGTGTCATTAGAACATAGAGGACATTAAGCAAAGTATACCATGTTCAAACTAATAAAAATGGTAATGCACGTAAGATCACTCACCAGATTAGACCGTCCTCTTTAGAACAACAAGAAGGAGCTCAACAACCCTCATGCCTTGCCTTGTCTTCGCAAACAAAGGTTACAACACTGACACATACAGGGCAAAAAAAAAGAAACTAAAAAGAGGAAGCAAAACTGGGATGCATGGAAACAACAATCTACTTTAAAACCAACAAAACACAAAATCTTAGAATAATGGTAAACAAACAATAAACAATCAAGCATGCAAACAAACCATGCATCTTGTTCCAGATGCAACTAGCACCAATATTATCATCCACTGTAGTTTATCCTCTGGACTATAGATTAATATTTACAACCACTTTAGCAATAACTATTCTCATCAACGTAGCTGCTTCTTTATAAAGTACGATGCACTTATAGCATTAAACTACACCCTATATGACAGCGACCTAAACACGACATCTAAAAACAACGCAACAACTCGTAGGTCATGTACTCTTGAAGTACTTCTCATAGACCTGAGGAAAAAAATTATCAATAAAATACATGATGGAACAAATACAAAAAGTGGCATTAGAACTAGTATTACCTTAGCATCATATTCCTTGACTTTAGACAGACCATCATCTGAACAACTGAAATCATTGAATATCATCTCATCGACATACTTGATACGAACATGCGGAATATCAGCTTCACAATACTTCTCCATCATAGACACACTCGGGTCCCAGAGGTCAAGATTCTTCATCGCGAAGATACCATTATCATTGCTAAAGCTGAAACAAGATATGAGAAAGACAAGACAGAATACTATAAGGACCACAAAAAACAACTTCATCTATAAAAATCAAAAAGACTGCATTTAACCTACTCCTCGGACTGCTGAGGTACATCTGCAAAGACAACGTCATATCTATGGAAACCCATGTCAATATGGACAACTTCTGCCCACAGCGTCGAAAAGTTTGGTACCTAAAAAATAAGGTAGAGAAAATAAATTAGAATACAAATACATACAATTTCTTATTTGAACAAAAATGTACATTGCATTCAAACAAAAATGATGTGAGTCCATGTGCTGCTGCTACTTACAAATTCATCACAGAAAGCTTTATGGAAATCTGAGTCTGCTCCAAAACGCAGTGTGCAAGAATCCATGATTAAGAACTTTCTTCGATTAAAATACACAACAACCACATACCAGCGATCATGGAACAGAATTGGAAAATAAAGCTGACAAAATAACACATAATGAAAAAGAGGAGATTATTAGTACAAGTGTAGTGCAAACAACATATATGCTAAAACTTAAAAAACATGGGTTACTCATATATTGGCTGTTTGCTAATGGCCTTGCACGAGCAGCACCCCTAAAGCATTTCAAAGCATTATCATATAGCTCCTGCTCCTTGCTATCATTAGGACCATGATTTCCAATAAATAGTCCTACACAAACAGATTGGTCAATATTATTTCATATAGTTACTACATATAATTGAAAGAAAAAGAAATAAATCATATTTACACCAACTTTAGAGAAGAAAAAATATTTGTATGAATTCTTGAGGTATTTCATATGGAATAACAATCTGCATAAAGCATTCACTACAAAGTAATGAACCTTTCCATCAGGTTTAAGAGAACTTGCAAATGCACTTATTTTCACAATCACATGCCCATAATTGATTACTGAGACACTGAAACAAAAAGAAAAAAAAAGAATCATAAAGATCAAAACAACATGAATACCAAATTCAGATATACTTGATTAAAGTGTAGTCACAAGTGGTGAAAAAGCTAAAGGAGGTTATAAATATTCAAAGACTTACTCTGAATGTTCGCTATCAGCCATCCTCAGAACAACATCATACACGTCAGCCTTCTTTCTCGACACTTGTATCTTCGAATGAGGAACCATATAAGGACTCAACTTGTACTTGCTTGGCAACACAAACCTCCTTGGATGATGCACAGCTAACTTTAGACTAGAAGAAAACCATTTATCTTCATTTGACAAAGACTCAGAGCTTCTTGATAAACCATAGGTTCCATTAATTTTTAGATACAAGTAACTCCCACCAACCGCTGGAACATTTGGTTGCAATGGAAGAGGTGTTGCAACAGGTTCCTACAAAAAAGTAGGACAAAAAGACACATAAAATTGTTCGAAAATCTAAAAATATAACATGGCTCATAATATTTCATCATATTCTGCAACTACCTTACCAACAATCACATAAAAAGCAATCAAATAGAGATAGAAAGAAGGGGACAGAACAAAATGCTTCAATTGCCTTTGTTCTGAATATATACAACACAAGACAAATAGTTCAAAAACGATAAGATTATGAGGTCCAAGTTATAATATCAAGTTTTTCTCTAGAAGGAGTGATTACAGCTAGAGAAACAACAGCAGTTGAAACTTCAGCAACAGTTGGAGCTTGAGCGGCAGTTGAAGCTTTGGCCATTTCATAATATTCAGTAAAAGGTATAGACACCATATATAGAACGTTCTAATCATAAAAAATTACCATGTTAGTGATAGAAAAAGAGATCACAATATATTGAACAAAACAAAAATTGACGTAATATAATAAAGAAGCTTACAGTTTCAACATTGTCTTGTCTTTCTCCCTCTCCACTTTTTTCAGACTCATCAGTTTTTTGATTCCTGACATTACTGCCTCCACATGATGGATCAGACCTCACCGGGTTAACAAAGACCCAGCCATCTCCATTTGATGCTTCCTAGAATGTGTGCTTAATGCTGGTTCCAGATTGAACTTATGAAAAATTGCAAGTGAATTTGGTTATAATACAAAGAACAAGGCAAACACAGCGATAAGTGAGGGCAAAACATACATTTATAGGGACACCTCCATCGTATATATTAGCATCACGATTATGATCTGAAGTAGAAGTTGTGTTCACCTACAACAACAAAAAAAGTATATGCATACAATACGATGATTTGCCATGGAAAGAAGACAAAATGGGGAAAACATGTACCATAGGATTAGCTTCTTGATGCATTTCAGTGGATACAGCAAGTGGAATCACATAATTTGCTCTCTCATCAGGACAAGCTATACCCGACACTGTACCAACAGGACGCCTTAGTTTAGGATCTTCAACATAATTACCTAAATCATCCTCATCATCTAACAATCTAAAAGAAGGTACACTAGGACTATTGAAGTAGAGAGTCTTTTTAGTATATGGTTTCTCAATAGGTGCTTTGCCTGCTTAATCAAACAGCAAAAATGGTAAAGAAGATTTAAGCTTATAGGTGTCAAGAATGGATATTGCACATATCAAATACCAAAATTGCATTAACTCAAACGTGCAATTCAATGCTAACAAATATGGAATCTAGAAACAGATACTAACCAGTACGATCCAAAGCAGGAGGTGCATTTTCAGCCAATTAATTCTCTTTGGAATGGCAGGGATTATCTTTTGACTCTGAGACATGCAAATCATGACCAGAAGAAGTTTCAACATTCTTCACTGCATCTGATTTCGCATTGTCTATGGACTAAAAACAAAAAAGAAAAATGGTTAACAAATAACACTGAAAAAGGCTGCCAGATCC
The DNA here is from genome assembly GCA_904845875.1 of Miscanthus lutarioriparius. NCBI lineage: Eukaryota > Viridiplantae > Streptophyta > Magnoliopsida > Poales > Poaceae > Miscanthus > Miscanthus lutarioriparius. The sequence continues at coordinate 50,255 of CAJGYO010000691.1, forward strand.
AAATGCAAACACTGGTGCCCAATAACTAAGGGAAAAAGCCAAGATATACATCCACTACAGGTGCACTAACAGAGGAAGGAAGTGTTGTAGATCAAAAAAGGGAAACGACGAAGAGATGTATAACTTACAATTCCCTTTAATAATGTAGATACGGTCTCATGTGCTCGTTCTACATGATTCTCACTCTGATTAGCAGAATCACTAGGATTTATTCTGTTGGGCTCTTCTCCTGCACAAAAATCATGCTGAAACATATGTTTCCTTTGTATCAAAGATTTCGTACACATATTTTTAAAGAGCAGGACAAACTTGGGATGTTGTTAATCTTATCCATTGAGGGTCCAGCAACTGCACTAGTTGTTTCCCCTGCCTGAAAAATGACATACAAATGCAATAAGTCCAGCAACTCCACTAGTTATTTCAATAGGAGGAAAAAAGCACTTTAGCTCAAATAAAAACAGTCATCAAACAAGTTAAGTGTTACAAAAAATAGAGGCATATCATACCATTGGTGGAGCAGAGGCAGTAACGGGTGGCTGATACTCCAGAGCACGTGCAATAATGACAGAAACATCAAGTATTTTGACACCCTTTGATAGTTATATAAAATTGGATTCATGTCAAACACAACACAAATGTTGCAAGGACGGCAAGATTCCTAGCAATTTGGAAATTCTGCTACAGAGATCCACAAAATTTTCATTTCAATGAAAAATCAATTATAGCAGTACCACTATGGTGAACAATTATAGCACAGTAGTGAAAAAAATTCAAGAGTGAAGTATACTAAGAACTACACTGAATCATACCAATGTATCTCCAGTTGCCTAAATTTCACAAAATACATTATTCAGGGAAATCAATTACAACTGTAATCAATATTAAATACAAAGAAACAAAATCATCATAACAAAAATTGGAATACACAAGGAAAAATCAGAGTGTATTGGCACAAAAAGGAAGTAAAAAAGTTCAAGATTTATTAGCACATCACAAGAGATAATTCTTTTCTATGGAAGGACAAGGACAAATAAGATATGTGTGATGGCACAAATCACAATTAACAAAGTTCAACATGTGTCTTAGCACAAATCATAATACATAATTTTTTCTTATGGAAGGACAAGGAAAAATACTTGGAATGGGCAAACACAAATCACAATATACCTGAGCATCATCATCCTTTCTCAGCTCAAAGGAGATTTGCCAAGACGTTGAGACAGACCACGTCGAGTCCTAGAAGCTACACCATCGGTGCTGGGAGATTGTGATGCAATGTTTCTCCTCTTCCTCTTCCTTGTGCCTGAATCTACACAATAAAAACAATCATAAGAGTATGATCAACAGAAACATAGAAAACTCAATGCTGTGCTGAAACAATGTTACAGAACACTTCACCTACCTTCAACTGATGAGTTATTAGAACGAATAACTTTAGTTGCCTGTGAAACCGCACAATTCTCACTAGCAAAACCATTATATGTACCATGTGAATCAACTCTCTCAGTCATAGAAACTTCGTCATCAACAATGTTAGTAGGACTAGGGATTATGGGATCCACAACCTGCTCATTGACTGTAGTAGCAGCAGGCATTGTGGGAGCCACATCTTTCACAATATTAGTAGTTGAACCAGCAGGCATTGGAATTCTAGCTCCTTGACCCATTGGTTCATAATCTTCATCACGCATTGGGGCTGCATGATCATCAAACATTGGTTGAGAATCTTCCTCACTAACATTAGTTGTAGAAGGGATTCTGCCATTAGAGTTCCTTTCCTAGGCATTGGATCATCACGAACTCCACGACCATGGCGCTCGTACATTTTCTTGAACATTGAGATGACAAGTTTGTCAGGGCTCCTAAAACCATTTGTTGCATGATGCTCTTGGAAAATATCACACAGAGCATCTTTATCCTGTCAAATTCATAGTACCCATATCAATCATGTAACCCAACACCCAATACAAAAAGAATCAGCAACTAAACATAGATTCGGTAAGAAAAAAAGCAAGTTAGGGAATGCTCATCAACATACTGAACAAGGCACCTACTTGTGGAGAAAGGAAATAGCAATCAGTATCCAGACTTCCTAAAAGAAGCACAAGCATCATCTGGTAACAATGATTCAGCATAACATGTTTCTCCAATAGATTTCACCTACAAAAAACATAGATTATAGTCAGCGAGGGACTTAGTAAGCTGAAGATGACCAAAAACAACAAAAAACGCTCATAAGACCTCAAACACTTACCGGACGCTTTCCATACTTATCACCAGAAACACAATCATATGAAGAGTAATCTTTGATCATCAAACATTTCCAACAAAGAATTCTTGACAAATTTTGGGGGACAGGCTTATGAGATCCAAAGTTAACAAAATCTAGATAATAAGCCTATAAACAAGTTACAAATACATCAGTAAATAAAATACATGTACATGACAAGGAATGAGTAGGAAAGAAAAGAGGAATGGGACAAGACTTACTGTAAAGAAGTATCGGCAGCCACCGATTGTTTGTCTTTTCTTTTTCCTGTAGGTCGAAATTGAAGACCACAACGATTCAAAAACAAACTTCGACCAGTCCTAATTTTTCACACTTTTCACATCAATCAAAGCTCCTAAGTACTTGGGGCTAGGAAGAGTACTTGAATTTGGGCAGAGGAAACTGGACAAAGCAACAACCATGAAGTACCGGAAGACGTCATCATCGGACAAATTCCCATGTAACAACTTGTCACCAAAGGTCTTCGTGATAGGAAGAGAAGTCTCTTTGATTTCTTTAAGGAATCTGGACTTTGCAGAATCATCATAATGCTGGTTGATGTCTTCACCACCAATCAGGATCCCTAAGAACAGGTGGACTAACTGTGCAGAAAAAGGGATGATTTTCCCTCCAATAACTATATCACCACAGTTTAAATCAGCTTGATTGGCAAGCCATTGCGCAAATGCTTTAGGTGCATAGCAACCATCATATTCAAGCAAGATCCCAAACCCATGATCTCTGATAATCTTCTTTTTAGACTCATCCAACTCTCTTACTATGTCTCCGAAATACTTGCTATTACACCTACTGCTTGCTGAAGTTGATGGACTATCACTTACAGTTTCTTTTCCTTTGTCACTAGCTTTATCATTTCTAATATTCTAAAAATCGATGGGAAAAAAATTCTAGTAACAAAAAAAATAATTCATTAAACATGGTGTCAAAAAAGGCACTTGCTACTGAATTTACCTTTCTAGTATGCCTCTGATCTCTATAGCATTCTGACTTCTTTTTCTTGTTAAGATACTGAGCAAACTGAAAATAATAATATACAAAAAGATTTAAAAATTCAATACAAACAGCTATGCACAAGTAATCAAATAATAGTCCATGCATCTTACTACTGCTGCTGCTGATGCTGATTAGTTAGTTCATAAAAAAGTGCCATGGACTGATTGGAGTAAATTAACAACTGGATAAATGATACGTTAAGCAGATGCACAAGACATAGAGAAAGTAACAGAGTAGCATAGGACAAGCATTAATTCTTCAGAAATCATTATATATTAATTGACTCAAGAAGGTTTGTATATTTTGACAAAGACGAAGGCGTCACTCATTAAATACTAGTAGTAGCCTCAAAAAACTAGTTGCAAGTCATGACTGAACCAACTGATACATGGCCTACTTCTATCTCTTAAATTATTTTAATAAACAATAACTGACATTGATCAAAAGTAAAAACTCCTACAAAAGAATAAGAACACATACACTTGATATGCACACAAGAATAAGAACAGATACAGTTAGTATGCACAAAAAAGTTTCAGAACATACTCATTTTATTTGCTCGAAAGCATTCACAAGATCAACAGGATCAACATTATCCTCTGACAAATTTGGATCCTGAAAAAGGGAACAAGATATATCATTTTATAACACACAACTACATAAACAACAAAAAATCAAGAAAACTTATTACCTTGCCCATATCAAGAGAAGCAGAGTTGTTATCTTCGCCAGAGTTGATATCATACTCTTCTTCACTTTGACCATTTACAGATTCATCATCAGAAGGCAACTCGACATCATCCATTGCTATAAAATAAAAAATAATAAAGGTCAATCATATAGTGTTTGAAAAAAAAGATGCAAGCTCATTGGATGACTCCACTCCAACCTCACTGTAATAATGAGATGCATGTGAAGAAAATTGTGCAGCTCAAAAATTTTATGAAGGACTGCTGAAGCAACAACATATTCATAATTAAATTCATACCAGTTCACATATTACTAAACACAAAAAGATAAACTCAGACCAACTGGAACATAGAAATGAATGCTCAGTGAAGAACACTGCTACTAGGAGATCAGAGAGAGTAAGCAGACACCATGTCCTCATCTTCACAATTTTAGTTTCTGAATAATGTTTCATGCATTTCAGAGCAGTACAAAGAAACTAAACAGCCCAAATACAGATCGAAAAGGGATCAAGTACACACCTTCAACAGCGCACGATGGGGCAGCACGAGTTTTCCGGACCAATCGAGGCATCGTCAATGAAATCTCCTTGGGTAGGACAGGAGCAAACAAGCACTTAACCATGTTAGAGGAAAATCTATATATATATATATATATATATATATAAGTGCCAGATATTGCACATGTTAAACAACAAAATTACAGAAATCAAACTATGCAATTTACTACTAGTAAATGTGCAATGAAGAGATGCATACTAAACATAGCTTTATTGTATAGTATATGCAACATACAGTTCAAAGATATGAGCTCTTACTATCCAGATAGCAATGAAACTATTGTCGGTGTTTTGGAACCGGGGGTCCCTCAACCAACGAGTGAATTTGTGCTGCGTGCCCCTAATCCCGGATGGTGGCGCAAAGAGACACAAGGTTTATACTGGTTCAGGCAATCGAGGCCCTACGTCCAGTCCGAGAGATCGATCTTGTATTCCTTGCACCGGAGTGCTCGTAGTAGGGGGTTACAAGCTAGGTGAGAGAGGGAACTAGCCCCAGGTCTCGGCCAGGGTGGTGCGGGCTGCTTGAGGCGTTGTTCCCAAGCGACATATGAGTATGCCAAGTGCTATCGGCTTGTTCCTCTTTTTCCCCTAGAAATATTTGATCCCTCCCTTTTATACTCTAAGGAGGACCGGGATCGTGCACAGGGTGCTACATAGCGCTTCTGTAAAATGGGGTGGCGTGTCCGAGCCCTGTAGTCGGCTACTGTTGTGGTATGGTCGATGGAGTGGCCCCGTCCTTGTCGTGCGGAAGTGACATCTTTGGTCGAGACTTCGGTCTTGCGCGCGTCGTGGGGCTCGATGACGGCTTGATGCGGGGCGTGGCGGGCGACGTCTTGGTCGGCCGATGTAATGACGTCGTCGGGAGCGGCTGGCTCTGCAGATGCCGAGGCCGAGCCATCGTGGGGGGCTCGGTGGTCATGGACCCTCAGTGCCGAGCCCGTGAAAGCAAGCTGTCGAGGCCTTGGGGGAGTTATTGGCCCTGAGTGCTTGATTCCGAGGCCACGATAGCCTGAGACGTGGCTCCCCATGCTGCGTTGTCCTTGGAGCGGGAGTTGGCGGCCTGATGAGGCATGGGTGTCAACTATGTGTGCTGATGGATAGCATAGTGACGGGTAACCCCGCCGATCCGGGGGACGTCTGAGTCATCGCGTGATGACGCGTCGTGAGAAATTTGTGGCTCTGTGGGTGCGAGGCCAAGCCATCGCAGGGGGGCTTTGGCGGACATGGGTCCTCGGTTTGTCGAGCCCTCAGAGCGAGCTGCCGAGGCCTTGGAGGGAATTATTGCTCCTGGTGCGATTCCGAGGCCACGATGGCTTCAGACGTGGCTCCCCATGCCGCGTTGTCCTTGGAGCGGGAGTTGGCGGCCACAGTGAGGCATGGGCGTCAACCACGTGCACTGGGGGTTAGTCTGGTGGCCGGGTAACCCCATGCGGTCATCTCTGTCCCCATCGGCCATTCTAACTTCATCTTGTCTGCGGGCATGCGGTCATTGTCAGAGAAGCGTTATTGAGTTGATTAATGCGACTGACGTTTTGCCGGAAGGACGGGAGAAGGAAGAGGTAGCGGCGTCTTGCCGAGCCGCCTTGCGCAGCGACGGAGGGTCGGTGGCCTCGGCCGAGGCCTCTGGCGGGGAATCGACCGAGGCCCAGTGGTGAGGGGCCTCGGGCGAATCGAGAGAATCGGTGAGGTCCATGGTGATGAGGCCTCGGGCGGAGTCGGAGAATCGGCCGAGGCCCCATGGTGATGAGGCCTCGGTGCGAGTCGGAGAATCGGCCGAGGAGGGTGGTGATGGGGCCTCGGGCGAGTCGGAGAATCGGCCGAGGCCAGGCGTTTATTTGGTTTTGGTCTTCTGAAATCTAAGCGATCGTTTTTGGATCTTGCTTAGGGTACCCCTTCTCACGGTATCCGGCGGTAGCCCCGAGCCTTGGGGGTGGAGGCACTCCCCTGAGGTTCGACGAGAATTGGCTCTTGATAGCTCTGTCGGGATGGTGTTTTGTTTTCGAGGTTTGGTGGGGAGTGCGGCGGCCTGGTGTAGTCTCTCGAGGCCTGGAGGAGTGATTTCACTTCTTGAGGGCTTTTTTTCTCTTCGAGTGAGGCGTTTTGATCGTGTTTGCGGGGCCGTGGGTGCGAGTTGGATCGCGGGGCCTCGGCGATGTTGCGGAAAGAGCCCCTTAGCCTCCGCTTTGGAGCGAGAGGGCCGTCGTGGGTTCTCCGGCTTTTTGCGACCCTCGCCCGTCCTTTTTCGCTCGGACGGGGGGGCTGTTTGCCGAGCCCACTCGTGTGCGAGCTGAGCTACTGGGTCTCGGCAAAGTTGCAGGAGGAGCCCCGAGTCTCGCCGCAGGCGAGAGAGCGGTCGAGGTCCCCAGCTTTTGGTTCGCCCCTCGCGCGTGAGGTCGGCTGCAGAGCCCCCCTCGGGTGCGAGCCTAGGTCATGGGGTCTCGGCGTCTTTGCGAAGGAGCTCCCTAGCCTCTGCTGCAGAGCAAGAGGGGCCGTCCAGGAGTTCTTAGGCTTTTTGCACGACCCTCGCCGTCCTTTTTGCTCAGACGGGGGCTTTGTTTGCGAGCCCACTCGTGTGCGAGCCCTGAGCCATGGGTCTCGGCAAAGTTGCGGGAGGAGCCCCGAGTCTCTCCGACGGAGGCGAGAGGCGGTCGAGGTCCCCGGCTTTTGGTTCGCCCCCTCAGCGTGAGGTCGCTGCCGAGCCCCCCTCGGGTGCGAGCCTAGGTCATGGTCTCGGCGTCTTTTTGCGAAGGAGCCCCTAGCCTCACGGAGACAAGAGGGCCGTCGGGGAGTTCTTCCGGCTTTTGAGCGACCCTCGCGCTTTCTTTTCGCTCGGAAGGAGGGTTGGTTTTGTGAGAGACCCCTCGTGTGCGAACTCAAGTCATTTGGGCCTCGGCAGCGTTTTGCGGGAAGAGTCCCTTAGCCTCTTGACGGAGCAAGAGGGCCGTCGAGGATTCTCTGGCTTTTATTCGACCCTCGCGCTTCCTTTTCGCTCGGGAGGAGGGTGGAATGTGCCGCGCTACCCTCGGTGGGTATGACGATGGCACTTCCGGTGAGTTATTATCGGGTAAGTCCAGTGGGCCCGTGCCCCGTTCGGCTGGGGTCGGCTAAGCGGGTCGGAGGCGCGCTCCAAGAGTCTGGGAGGTTTCTCTAGTGGGTCTGCAGGGCCGTTCATTTGGGCCTCGGTGGCTCGGTGCCTCCCTACGGTGGGATCCCATTCGGAGACCTCCTGCTGGTCTCGGACACAACATGAGGCGTCCCAAGCGTTTAGCTTGCTTGGGCCTTGGCACTGTGTAGGCTCGCCCGTGGTGCCCCCAGCTCTGTTGCTGGGTGGTGCCGAAACCCCTAAGGGCCAGCCTTGAACCACGGGACCGTAGCGGGATCGGGTCGCTTGTTTTACCTTGGGTGTGGGAAGAGCCCCGAGCCTCCGCCGGAGGCGAGAGGGCGGTCGGGAGTCCTCCGTCTTTTTGCCCAAATCCCCTTGTCCGCCCAGCTCGGACGGGGGCTATTTGCCGAGCCCACTCGTGTGCGAGCTGAGCCTGAGCTGGGTCTCGGCAAAGTTGCAGGAGGAGTCCCGAGTCTCGCACGCAGGCGAGAGGCGGTCGAAGGTCCCCCGGCTTTTGGTTAGCCCCTCGGCGTGAGGTCATTGCAAGAGCCCCCTCGGGTGCGAGCCTAGGTCATGAGGTCTCGGCGTTTTTTGCGAAGGAGCTCTCCTAGCCTGCACTTGCGGAGCAAGAGGGCCGTCGGGGAGTTCTTCCGGCTTTTGAGCGACCCTCGCGCTTTCTTTTCGCTCGGAAGGAGGGTTGGTTTTGCGAGACCCCTCGTGTGCGAACTCAAGTGTTGGGCCTCGGCAGCGTTTTGCGAGGAAGAGTCCTTAGCCTCCTCTGACGGAGCAAGAGGGCCGTCGGGGATTCTCGACTTTTATTCGACCCTCGCGCTTCCTTTTCGCTCGGAAGGAGGGTGGAATGTGCCACGCTACCTCTCGGTGGGTATGGCGATGGCACTTCGGTGGTGATATTATATCGGTAGAAGTCCAGTGGAGGCCCGTACCCCGTTATCATTGGGGTCGGCTAAGCGGTCCAGGAGGCAGCGCTCCAAAAGTCCGGAGGGTTTCTCTAGTGGGTGCTGAGGAGCGTTCATTTGGGCCTCGGTGGCTCGGTGCCTCCCCTACGGTGGGATCCCATTCGGAGACCTCCTGCTGGTCTCGGACACAACATGCAGGCGTCCCAAGCGTTTTCGCTTGCTTGGGCCTCGGCACGTGTGCAAGCTCGCCCGTGGTGCCCAGCTCTGTTGCCTGGGCGTTGCCGAAAACCCTAAGGGCCCGACCTTGAACCCTGGACCGTAGTGGGCTCGGTGCCCGATTCCTTTGCACTGGAAGGAATCGGGGGTTATTTCTCTCCCCTGGTTAATTAATGGCGGTAGCGTTTTGAGGCGGCTTTTTCGGGAGGCGAAAGCGGCTCCTGCTCGCTCTTCGCTTGGTTGGGCCTTGGCGTGGCGTCGGCCCGACAGGGCGTACTGCTGTGCGATTAACGAGGAGAGAAGCCGGCAGGGGCGTACTGCACGCGCGATGCGACGAGGAGGAGAGTGTGCGTGGGCGGTAAGACCGGATCCGGATAACCGCGCCCGGATTTTTAGAAACTTCCCGATTTCGTCGCCCGGCCGGTTTCGCCTTATCACCGCATAAATCATAAAGGCCTCGCCCTTCCCTTCTTACCTCTCGCATTTGCTTTCTTGCCTCCGTCGTCCGTTCTTTGAGAGCATAGCCTTGGGAAGAGAGGCGGCGAGACCAAAAGAGAGGGAGATTACCGCCCTAGCGGCGTCCTCTCCTTGCGCAATGGTGGTGGTCCGTCATCCTCGGCGGATCCACGAGGCGGTCCGGCGTCACCGAGGAAAAGCTGCGATCGCTCGTGGAGGCGGTCTTCGCCCGATCACCGACCGGCGAGCGGAGTGGATTACTCGGGAGCGAGTCGGGCCGAGGCATGTGACAGCTACGTGGTGCTTAACCGTCGTCTTCCACGGGCGAGGCTTGGTCGCCGGTGGATAACTTCATCGCGGCGCTCCCGCACTACTATGGCGTGGAGCTGCACAATTTCAGCCCCAACTCTATCGCCAGTGGCCATCTTCGTTGCCGTGCAGTGAGAATATCTGGGGATCGTTCCCCACCAGGAGTTGTGGCTCCACTTGTTCGGCGGCGTTCACCACCAAGCCGGGGAGCGAGGGGGGCTCGGAAGAAGCGAGAGGGCAGCGGCTGTACCCTTCACGTGCGCCAAGACCGGCGATCCCTCTACATCCCGGCCCGGTATCAACGTCAACGTCGTTGGTATGACGGTGGTTCTATCTCATGACAACGGCGGAGGACTTCCCACTATCTGGGCGGGTTGTAGAAAGTCAACGAGGAGAAATGGGGAAGTGCTGGCGTCGCCATGACCCCCGATCACCCAGTGGAACCGCTCTTGAGGGCCTTGGGGAAGGCTGCGTGA